>OY294047.1:4112241-4252830 GCA_958510825.1 Brachypterus glaber
GCAGCAGTATATTTATTCAGATGTTAAATCTCTACCGATTTATGAATCCAGATCAACGTAGGAGGTCCATTTCATCAGATACTTGATACATGTTTTTAATCGAATTTAACGCATTACAGTTTCAAGCTAACCGTGAGGCCAATTCGAATATACCTGAGGTTGCATTGTCGACTGAGTCTCCCTTGACTTATTAATAGTAGTAAAGCTACTGGGTATCTATTCTTGGGCTCGAGAGAACGTGAACAATTTTCGTAGGAAGGGAACTGATCACATCATATCAAAGTTCCCCAAAGTTAAAAAATGCTATTCTTGAAGAGCAGGGAGCGTGATGGGATCTCTGCAGCCGGCTGCAGCGTTGCCAAGTATTTTAGCGGATTTTAACCAATCAGATTATGCGTCACGAGTTTGCGTGTACAAGCAGCTTGTGACAAGCTGTCATTAATTTCCTTTTTTTGTAAACAAGTGCTGAGGTTTAAATATTTTTTTAATTAATATATAGAAGTATAATATATTATTAGTAAGAAATTACTGAAAATAAAACCAGAAAAAGATCTGCGCCAACTAGCAGTCAGCAAAAAAAAATCCTTCTAAACTTTATTCAAGACAACCCGCTTGTGAATAGTGGACTCTTTAGTCCTGTTTTTACGAAACAGGATGCAATAAAGGCGTGGCAAGATATAACTGCCACTTTAAACAGTGTTCCTGGTTCTGTGAAGAGCTGGTCTTTGGACTTCCGCATCTTGCAGATCTCCCAAAAGGGCAACAGCCCCCACAATTTCCAAATCATCCATCGTTATATTATTATTATCATAATATGTATAATAATTTATAAATATAAAAAATCTTTTATTAATTACGATTAACTATTATAAAACAAAACGGTATTCAAATTAACAACACAAAACCAAAGCAAAAATAGGGTTATGTTCGAATGCGCGCGACTAACTTATATGTAAAAATTTCCGTGAACGACCGCTTCTCACGAACGCGAGTAGTAGAAGTAAAGTTCCTCAATTTTCGTGCGGTGAAGTTCAAGAATAAGTAGTTTTGCGTTTCGAGAGAAAGAATATGCAACCCACACTACCTTTCTCCCGGGAGTGCGTTCTCTCGAGCCCGAGAATACATACCCTGAATGTTACGCTGGTACCATTTTAGTGGTATCGTACCACCTGATGATCAAGTCTTGATCACGGATGGAGCATTTTAATACCAAAATACAAAAACTTCAAAAAGTCTTGAGCGGTGCAATAAAATAACTTCATATTTTTTACTAATTTTATTTTTATATATTTTTTTCAACCCTTAACTGGTCCGGAGTCGTCTGACTCACTACGAGATTTAAATTATTGATAGGAACTTAATATCTTAAATTTTTGTAGCCACTCTTTTGTGTTAGTTCGACAGACTTCAACTGGAGGAAACGAGCCACCAAACCAGCAAACTACCAAACCAAACCATTGTTAACGTAAACCAACGCCTCCCATTAAAAAATAAAAACACACCAAACCAGCAAACTACCAAACCAAACCAAACCATTGTTAACGTAAACCAACGCCTCCCCTTTAAAAAAAAAACACCAAACCAGCAAACTACCAAACTACTACTACCAGTACACTAGTTTTTTTGTTAGAATATATAGTAAAATATTGTTAAAATACTCAAGAACTTGTGTTTGATTTTTTAATGGGGGCATTGGTTTACGTTAACAATGGTTTGGTTTGGTAGTTTGCTGGTTTGGTGTTTTTTTTTTTTAATGGGAGGCGTTGGTTTACGTTAACAATGGTTTGGTTTGGTGTTTTTTTTTTAATGGGAGGCGTTGGTTAACGTTAATAATGGCTTGGTTTGGTCGTTTGCTGGTTTGGTGTTTTTTTTTTAATGGGAGGCATTTTTCAGATACGATATTTCAGAATTTAGAAGGCGATATATTTTAAGAATCAAATAGGATTATATCTAGGCTAAATAATTTAGCTTTAGCTAATTAAAAAATAAATGCTCGCCTGGTGTAACAATATGCATAAGAAAAAAGTAGATATTTTTGTAAAATTCTGCAAAAGCTTTAGCTAATTAAAAAATAAATGCTCGCCTGGTGTAACAATATGCATAAGAAAAAAGTAGATATTTTTGTAAAATTCTGCAAAAGAATGTTACATAGCCTAAAAATAATTTTAGGCATACGTCAAAACAGAATCAGTGCGCATGCGCTGGATTCTCCTCATTACTGCGGTGAGTGAATCGTTAAAATATTAAAATATACATTGCTCATTTAAATGTGAAAATTGTTGAACTTTAAAAAATTAAATGAGCTAATTGATTTGAGCAAAAAAGATCCGTTCATGTGAATGCGCTTATTTAATTAGACAATTCAGTTGTTTATGCAAATATAGCATGACAGGCTCATAAATGGAGTCAATGGATCCAGATTATAATCTGGGTGACTCCATGCAACCTTAACCCTTGCTGTAAAAAAAATACACTGCCCAGTAAAAGAGCTTTCCCATTTTCACCTCCGCGCGTGAAATCTTTTATTATCAGATTAACTTTCAGCAATTTTAAAAATTCCAATATATCAATTTTCACGAAAATTACCACCCGCCCCTCAGGGAGTGGATTTGAAAAAAAATATTTTAAGATTCAGTTTTATTGACCTCAAAAAGTCCAATATATCAATTTTCAAGAAAACTACCCCCTGCCCCTCAGGGATGAAGTTAGATTTTTTTATTATCAGATTCAATTACAGCAACATCAAAACCCCAATATACCAATTTTTTCACGAAAACCCCCCTCGGGGGGTGAAATTAGAAAAAATTGTTATCAGATTCAGATTCTTCGACCTCAAAAACCCCTATATACCAATTTTGACGAAAATATTGAAAATATTTTTATCAGATTTAATTTCAGCAACGTTAAAAACCCTTATAGGTACAGCGATTTTAAAATTTTTGTAAAAAATTTATTTTCCCTCTTTTCCCACCCCAATGTTTACCAACAACAAATCAGAGGAAACATACCTGTATGCCAAATTTCAACTGTCCAAAAGCGTGTCCCGGATAGAACGACCGATCGATCGACCGACTTTTTTTCCCTGAAATTGATTTATATCGACATAAAACGTCATAAAAACCAAAAATACGCAAAAAAATTAAAAGGCCTTTCCCGAAAATTTGAACATTTTCAAAATGGGAAAACAATAAGTAGCTATAAAAATTATTGATTTTTTTAAGTAAAAACAAACTTAAATTAAAAGCCACTACAATTATAAAATTGAAAATACTGAAAAAAAAATCCGAGACATTAGGGTGGTCCAAATTATTCTAAAATGTCCGATTTTGCAAAAAATTTAGTATAAAGGCATTTTATAATAACCTTAATGTGGGAAAATACTCCAAATCCCTAAATTCAAAATGGCGAATTAAAAATGGTGGATCGATTTTTTCATTATTGTCAAATTTAAATAATATTGAGCATCGGCCTATTTGAATTTTTAATTTCAAATAATTTTTTTGGTTTGAGCAACCATAAAAACCCCCAGATACCAGTTTCACGAAAATGTTTTTTCATATATGAGTAAAAAGCAATTTTTTTTAAAACAGTGACTCAATTAAGAATATGGAAGACATTTTTTTTTGTAAATATCTATAATAATGTTTGGAATACAATTTTTCCATCAAAATTAGTAGAGAGCCCCTAGCACAGGCATTAAGCTTATTTTACCCAATTGCGAAAATCAAAAATATTGAGATCCATAATTTAACGTACGTATACTTATAGTGAAGAGATATTATTTTAAAAAATCAAACTTTTAGTCATCATTCACTTTATTAATAATTTAGGTTAGTTACCGGTTTCGATTATCATCGTCAGACTACAAGAAATTACACAAGTTAGAGATTATTTTAAGAAAAACAAAGTTTATCTTACCTAGCCAAAAATATATAAAAATACTATATCCATAAAAGGTCAAAAAAGGTCAAAAACAACCAACATTTATAAATGTAAAACACAGTAACGTAACGTCCACTTCAATTTACAAGAAAATATAAACATAATATTAACAATAAAATCACAAAACACGTGTTTAAACATACAGTATATAAATAATAAATGTCAAAAATCAAGAGTTTTTTTTTTTTTTTTTAAATCTATAATCAATATTAGGGATGTTCTAAGCTAAGGTGTGTAAGAAAAAGAAGTAGAAGAAGAAAAGGAAAAGAAAAGCAGAAGAAGGAAAGAAAACGAAAAGGAAGAGGAAGAAGAATAGGTATAAGCATTTTAAGGGATGGGTAAAATATTTTTAAACACTATTCAACACGAATCCTGAAAAATCGGGAGTTTATAAGATCAACTGTAACTCTTGTGAGTGTTTTTATATTGGACAAACGGGAAGATCTTTTGGTGTTAGATTGGGCGAACATTTAGAAGGAAAGAAGTTCTCACATTTTTTAAATCACCTAAGAGACGAAACACATACATTCGAGCGGAATTCTAATTTTGAAATTCTACATATACAAGATGGTGGAGTTAAATTGGATCTTTATGAAGAATTAGAGATTAGTAGTTTTGCTCATAAGTATCCTGAAAATATTTTAAATAAACAGCTTACGTTCCCCCGTTCTAACACTACACTTTTTAGCTTATTCTTGTAATACTTGCGGTTGTTTTATATATGTGCATACATTTATGTATCTATTTGTGTATTATTATTGCAATAAGTAGATTGAAATTTTAAGAAATAACATTTCTTAATATTTTAATTTCAATTTTTCAGGATTCGTGTTGAATAGTGTTTAAAAATATTTTACCCATCCCTTAAAATGCTTATACCTATTCTTCTTCCTCTTCCTTTTCGTTTTCTTTCCTTCTTCTGCTTTTCTTTTCCTTTTCTTCTTATACTTCTTTTTCTTACACACCTTAGCTTAGAACATCCCTAATATTGATTATAGATTTAAAAAAAAAAAAAAAACTCTTGATTTTTGACATTTATTATTTATATACTATGTTTAAACACGTGTTTTGTGATTTTATTGTTAATATTATGTTTATATTTTCTTGTAAATTGAAGTGGACGTTACGTTACTGTGTTTTACATTTATAAATGTTGGTTGTTTTTGACCTTTTTTGACCTTTTATGGATATAGTATTTTTATATATTTTTGGCTAGGTAGGATAAACTTTGTTTTTCTTAAAATAATCTCTAACTTGTGTAATTTCTTGTAGTCTGACGATGATAATCGAAACCGGTAACTAACCTAAATTATTAATAAAGTGAATGATGACTAAAAGTTTGATTTTTTAAAATTAAGCTTATTTGTGGCTCTCTACGTCTCTGTAAAGCGAACTACAAAATAAATAAATAAATATTTTTCTACGACTGCTTTAGAATGTAAGCAAATACACACACTTTTCAAACACAGAATGAATCCATTCTAGCTCTAGATATGGTATGAATATTCCGTATCAAGTGTTAGAATAAGCACATGTAGTGCCATCTCTTGTTTATAAAAGTTAAGAAAACTGTAGCAAAATTAGCAAAAATATATATATTTTACCATGAAATATTGAATAATTTAATGCAATTTAAAGTTTTGCGTTAAAATTACATAAAGTTTATTAGTTTTTCTTAATATTTGACCAGGTTTTTATCAATTTAGTTCAAAAAATTAAAACTGCTCCATCTATTGTTAAATATTTAAACCTGATATATGTCACAACAATCTGACATAACCTTCAATTTTTGCATTATAATTTGTAAATATGTGCTAAAATTAAATAAAAATCTTTTTTTACTACTGATTGTATAAAATTATTAAATAACATTAATTGCTTTATTTAAAAATATGTGTTTTGTTGCATTTACAATATCGAGTCACAAAGAACATTGTTTTTAACATTGTCCGCAGTTTAAAGCCATACAGTGTTTCATATTTGCAGTCGAAGAAAAAGTATAGTCTATAACACGTATGGAATAGTCATTCCGCGCTAGCGGGACCGTCATACTCGCCTGCCGGCTCGTATGACAAACTTTCCGCTCGCGCGGAACATTGTCTATTCCATACTAGTTATAGAATATACTATTCTAATATACCTATGTATCTAGATTTTTTTTTATTAATGTTAAGGGCATAATGTTTGGGCATAATAGTGTCAGTGTCAGACCCGTAACTATGGATTCACTCGTCTATATCCATTGACCAAACAAAATTATATTTTGCACATAGTCCGCTGAATGATGGGACCTCCTTGGAGAACGTTTTCGAAATCACATCTCAGGTGTCTTATGTTCACTTGTCTGTCCGCTCATATTCTAATTAGGCTTTAATTTCTGCCAGGTCATTTTCGGTTTTGAATTTCCGAATTAGACTGAGAAACGAATATGTATTTTTGATCATTTTGTATTAAATACGACGAGACTATTTTAATGATTAAAGGTGAAATTAAAAAAAATTACCTATTTTTTAAGGATTTACACTAAGATATCTTCCCATTTTGTTTTTGTTTTGCCTTTTATGATGCGGGAAAAAAGTTCGATAGATCTAAAAACTAGAAATAATTTTTTAATTTAAAAGAGAGATTCAACATTTTATATCTTGCAGAAAACATACGGGAAAGTACATTTTTTGATAGAATATTTCCAAAACGGTGAAACCGAAAAGCGGACAATAATAATTTGAAAATTCCTTATATGAAAAAATAAATGTTATATTTAAAAAAATCCTTATATGAAAAAATAAATGTTATATTTAAAAAATACTGGGCCCCATGGGGTAAAATAAATCAAAAGTTTATTAAAAAAATATAAATATAAACAAATTGCAAGAGTTAAAAAAAATATTATTTGTAGGTAAATACCATATAGGTTGCCAAACTTTGAATGTAATTTTCTGGTTTGTAAAAAAACTCGGATTTTTTGGCAGGTTTTAATGCGTCACTTTATTATATCGCTAACGTTTCTCCCCTCTTTGGGGGCTTTATCAAAGCTGAAAGATAACAACTATTGTTAATAACAATAATAATGATAATATATAACAAAAATATTTTTTGCCTGTATTGAATCCCATTTTCAGGTAAAAATATTATTGGTTTTAAAAAAGATTGCATACTGAAAATAATAGGAACTCATGTCTCAAAATTTTCAATTTTTTAAACTAATATGAAAATATTGCGGCATAATAACAATTTCAACTGTTTTTTAACTACAATTTGGGCACTTAAAAAACAATTTTCGTTTTAATTAGTACTCTATGTACGTCAATCACAAACAACGCACAATCACATATCAGCCTGGCGATTCTCTTCGCATAAAAATCAGAACCAAGATTCAGAACTCTCTGACTTCTTCGTTACTTTCTTTTCTTTTTGTTTTTTGTGTTTTTAATTTTTTTTTGTCGCATGGCAATATTAAGAACATAGCTACTTTTAAAACAATGGCAAAAAAATAACTTTTCGCTTATTTATTGGGTGAAACATAATATGGTCCAAGAAAGTGCATGTTTGAACCTACCTTATTACGTTCTTGTCCTGCAATAATCGATGAAACCCAGCTTGAGACAAAAAGTCCAAACCTAGCAGAATTTTACAATTTTTTATAGTGGAGGTGCAGCTGCGTTGTAGTGTACGCCATTATCAAGCCACCTATGACCTGTAGGACGAACTAACGAGTTTAAGAGGGGTGGCAATATTAGGAGCATGGCAATATTAGGAACATGTCAATAATTGGATCACATACCTTATATTAAATCGTGCTTGCGCGCGAAAATGTTTGTGAACGAAACGTTGAGTCACTTTAACCCAGTGATTCACTTAACAATTTCATCTTACTTTTCCTGAACTAAATCACCTGCGTGTAAAAAACCTTAAAAATCATTCAAATAAAAAGTACAACGGTTTTTTTGTATAATGTGTGCAAAAATATGTATAGGTAGACTATCGATTTCTGGGAACTTTATATGGATACTTGGTTTTATATCTCATTGTGTAGTAGATATTTTCCCTCCAAATCTTTTATGAATAACTTTTACGATGAGATTCATACTAAACAAATTTACTTAAATAATTAATAGTTATTTATATACCAAGGGACTATCTGGCTGTTTTAGTCCCGCTGCATTAGTGTTTCCTGAGCGAGCGTAGCGAGCGAGGGAAACAGAAATGCAAGGGACTAAAACAGCCAAGTTTAGTCCTGAGTATATACACTATTTTTTGCAGAACCAAACATAATTTAGGTAGGTAAATAAAATTAAAAATCGGTTGTTTTATTTTCGTAATTTAATCAAGATGCCTGTAAATTGCGAAAAGTCATGGCTATCGCGATTTCAATTGTTTTTTATTATGGTTGACACAAACGTCAAAAAAATGGAAGATGATAAATTTTAAGTTATGTATAAATTGTTATAACAATGTTATTTTTAAAGGTTTTCTTTGTTAAAATCAAATAAATTGGTTTGAATTTATTACAAAACACCACCAAACCTAATTTTTGAACCAGCAAAGCACATAGTAAGTATAATATTTTAATATTATCAAGGTTTCCGTGATTTTTATTCCCTAGGGAGAAAAACGGTAAGTTTAGTCCCGAAAATGAAAGCGTAAAATTAGGTTTTAGTCTTGGTCGTACAAAAAATTAATTTTTATATCAGAAGATTTGAACAATGTCCATTGGGCAATTTCCATGTCAATGACAATGTCCAATGCTTTTCCATATCTTCAATAATGCGTTGGTCCCAAATTGTGCTGTTTGTAATGACGAGCACGCCGAAAATCAAATTAAAGTCTACTTTTGGCGTGCCTAGTCGTCGTACCTGATGATATCAGTTCAGAAATTTTGTGCTGCTGGCCCCGTCAGTTCCAGGAGCCATCTCTGTACGCTGATTGGAAAAATGTTTCAAGATCTTATTTTTTTTTCTCTTCTTCTTCCTTTTTTTGCCTTTTCTCAGTGAGATAATTAGCCAGATCACTCTTAGTTACTCAATTCTTCAAGAGTGGTTTTTGTCTGGCTTGGCACCATGCCCACTCCTGTTTTGATTATAGAAAATTTCCAGTCTTCTGTAAGACCTTTGCTTTTTCTTTTCCTTCTTCCCTTTTCGTGTTTGCTGTTGGTTGTGTGAGCTGTTGACAAGGCTGTTTTTTCTAATTTGTAATTATATTTGCGCATGCGCTAGTATATAAAAACATTCTGTACGTATAAAAACTTCTTCAAGTGTTATTTGCTTCCAAATCAAAATTTATCAGCATTATAAATGATTGAAAAACATAAAATTCCCTTCTTACTCCAATATAATCACATGTTCGCCATTTTACTGCACATCATCCATACAATCACTATAAAATATATAAAATCGAATCCAGGGCATATCTAAGATAGCAAATAAATAAATAACTATACTAAAACACTTGATGCTAAAAATTAAACGCGATTAACGGATTACCTAATTCTTGCCAAAAGTACATGTTGCTCGTTTCACGGGTGAAAAGCAACTGTATTTTTTTTTTAATAAGGTAATAAAAAATTTACAGGACAAAGTTGCTAAATATTACAACGCTATACTAAATTACTAAAACTATTCAGAACGAATGTAAAAAGTGTACTTTTATATGGCGCAGAAACATGGAAACATTCACAAAAACAAAATAAAAAAACTACAAACTTTTATAAATAAGTGCTTGCGCATCATTTGTCAATTTTTTTGGCCAGATACGATTTCGAATGAAGAATTACATAACATTACACAAGAGGAGAAAATAGAAATAACAATAAAGAGAATCAAATGGAAATGGATTGGACACACATTAAGAAAAAAAGAGAGCAGCATAGCAAGACAATCACTAAGCTACAACGTACCAGGAAAAAGAAAAGTAGGAAGACCAACAAACACATGGAAAAGAACGATATCAAAGGAATTAGAACAAGTTGGGATAACATGGAATAAAGCGAAAAGGGTATCGAAAAATAGAAAAGAATGGAGAGAGTTGGTAGAAAAAATTGCAAAGATTTCAAGGGGCGATGAACAGGAGTAGCTAACCTATCATCAACATGCCATTTAGCCTTTGAAACACCATGAAATGGTGCCCTTTGCTCCACAAGGAGCTATTAGGACAATGATGATGATACTTAGATCTTATTTATTTATTTATTAACGGATATCCTTTTTTACAAACATTTAAGTACAATAGAATAAAACATGTTATATGGAAAATAGAATATTTAACTGGACACTTATAATTAATATAATAATTTTTAACGTATAATTAATATAATACTCTTTTAATGTTATTTTTGAATTTATTTAAACTTAAATAAAAAATATCACAGTCATTGATTGCGTTTATTAAATTGGTCATTCTACATAAAGGAGAGTGCATTCCATAGTTTGTTCGGTGAAATGGAACAAAAAATAAATTATTAAACCTTAAGTTTGCTAATGGAACACAGATAGAAAATTGTGAAAGAATTGGTGGACATTTTATTATGAAGTGAAAAACTTTGTAAATAAACATAATATCGTAGTATGAACGACGTTTCTCCAATAAAGGTAAGGTAAAATAAGTTAACAACTCGTTAATGTTGCTATTTGCATAGTCAATGTTATTTTTGAAACACAGTAATCTAATAAATTTTTTTTTAATATTTTCTAAACGTAATATATGGGTTGTATAACTTGGCGACCAAATCAATGACCCGTATTCTAGGCCTGACCGAACAAAACTAGTGTATAAAACAATTAGACATCGTGTATCAGTAAACGTAGTAGTATATCGTTTAATAAACCCTAAATTTTTATTTGCCTTAGTAACTATCTTGTCAATATGATCAGTAAAATTTAATTTGGTATCAAGGTGAACACCTAAATCTTTAAAAACTTCAACTCTATCGATTGGGACATTATCTATACAATATACACCGTAAGTGGGCATTAATTTCCTAGTGAAGGTCATTGATTTACATTTTGAAATGTTTAAACATAACCCATTTGACTTACACCAGTTATTAAACAGAGTAAGATCGTTTTGAAGATGAATCTTATCAGCAAGACATTTAATAACCTTGAAAAGTTTGCAATCATCGGCAAATAAAAGGAATAAGACAGTTAAGATTTTTTTGACATCATTTATAAACAACAAGAACAGTATTGGACCCAAATGGGTACCCTGGCCTTAAAATAATGATAATGTATAATAACATTAAAGTCCAAATGAAGAAACATCTTCATTAATTACTGATATATAATTAGTGCAACAGTTTATATCTACAGTGTTGGTTATAACTTGTCTATAAATAAATTATATAAAGTGCATCCGTTGGATTATTTTTACAAATACCTACCAGGATAAATAGTAAATGAAGGATGTATGTTTACCTTTTTCTGCTCAAATTATCATCAAATGAATTTAAGAGATTAAGATATTTGCATGTTCATTTGTTTTTAAAACAAACTATTTATAAAGGCATACTTACTTCTAATAAACTATTACTATCATGATAATAGTATATTAAAGTACTAGTTTCATAACATACGTTTTTAGCGCACGAGTACAAGTTTTCTAAAGTTTT
Organism: Brachypterus glaber; assembly: GCA_958510825.1. NCBI lineage: Eukaryota > Metazoa > Arthropoda > Insecta > Coleoptera > Kateretidae > Brachypterus > Brachypterus glaber. Next base: position 4,123,787 of record OY294047.1, read on the forward strand.
AGTGCTCTAAAAACTTGTTATAAAACGAGTGCTTTATACCATTTTTTCTATTTTGCTCCAAAATTAAAAAAAAAAACTTATATTTAAATTGATGACTGATTTAGGGATTTTTGTTTTGGATTGGCTTTACAGTTTCCACCATGTTTAAAATTCTAAGAACAAATGATATTTTGATATATTTTATAGTCATCTCTTCTTTTTTCACTGCAATTAACCAGTCCACAATTTTAACACGGTAAAAAATAACCCAAACACAAAATTTTGTAGAAAATTCAACTTTAAAGCGACATTGACATTTGCACGGAAAACGTCAAGCGATAGGCCAGGTCTGTTGCCAACCCAAAAGAACAAAAAGTACTGACATCTTATGGGCCTATAAGAACACGCAAAATAGAAAAAAGTAGTAATTTGGTGATGAACTGTTTGAATTATTACAAAAAAAAAAAAAAATAGTCAATTACTTTTAACCGACCATATTTTTCTTACATATTTTTGGGCGCTGAAAAAAAATTTTAAAATAAAAAGGCTCGTTTAGGTTAGTTTTGGCTGAAATTAGAAAAAAATTATAGTTATCGACTTTCAGTTTGAAAAGGACATGGCACAATTTATAGGGAATTTTGGCCCTCGGTGAAATTCGCTAAATTTTTTATATGTTTTAGTTTATACTTTTTTAAAAGGAATTAGGAACGTTTCAAGCACTTTGTATGTACAGTTTTTTTTGTATAAGGAAAATAAAAAAATATTTTTGCCCTACACTCCTCATAAAAATATTTTTCTAGTAGGCATTGTTTCGTTTGACAACTTGTCAATGAAGGATATTCTGACGTATTTTTGAAGTTTTTTAGACTAAATTGTCAGTTTTATTGGGAAAAAGTAATGAAATACATATTGAAATTGGACAGAATAATTAAATAAGATGAAGAAAAGTGCAACAGAAATACTTCTTAAGGACTAAATTAGTGAAATACGTGAAATAAGTTATTTGCTAACCTGGTAAAAAGTACTAAAACGTATATAAAATTGAACTAAAGAATGAAATAAGAAGAAAAGCAGAATATAAATACGTTTTAAGGGAATCGTTTGTAAAATAATAAGCGATTTTAATGCCGAAAGTGTATCCCTTATTTTTTGTACGGCAAAAAAAACAATTATTTCCAAAATTCTACATAGAAGAAATTGAATATGTGTTTTTGTAATATAATGTACTGGAACCCATGTTAAAACTCCAGAACTTAATAAAATAATAAAATAAGAAGTAAAACAGAACAGAAAAACTAAGTTGAAAGTGAAATACTGTGTTTCTGCATAGAATAAATTATCCAATATAACTATCATACCGAGGGCTTCATAACAGGGCTGTATCAACCGTGTTAACATGTAGCAGATATGCCCTCGATTTGCTATGAAGCCCTCGATATGATTTAAAATATGAACACTAAAAAAAAGAATCCATGAATCAAGAAAATCCATCTTTCGATTATATTTTAAGCCAAATTCTCTTATTTTTGGACTAGCATTTCTTATGAACCTAATAACTGGCGCGGGTCTTTGAATGGAAATCCGCGCTCTTCATTTAAGATGTTAGCCTTAAAATAAGAGAATATGGTGTTGTACTTATCAAAAGACATGTGTCCTTGATTCAATTCTTTTTCACAGTATTACATTAGGACATTTTTATAAAAAAATAAATAAAATGTTTTCATTTCCTCCCATTCGGGGCATCTGCTGTTGACCACCTTGACGGTTGCATACAAAGCAATTTACTTGAAAAAAGGCTCTAAAAGCCATGCTAAATTAATTTTATATTACTAATAATATATAAAAAAATTGACAGACATCAGTTTGACTTATACCAATCAAGCTTTTTTCTTAATCATTAAGCTAATTAAACTTATTTTTATGAGGAGTTTGGGGCAAAAATATTTTTTATTTTTGTTATAGAAAAAAAACTGTACATACAAAGTGCTTGAAACGTTCCTAATTCCTTTTTAAAAAGCATAAACTAAAACATATAAAAAATTTAGCGAATTTCACCGAGGGCCAAAATTCCCTATAAATTGTGCCATGTCCTTTGTTTCAGCGCACAAAAATAACTATGAAAAAATTTGGTTAACAAAAATTGGCTTTATTTTATTTGTAGGCCTGTGATATTATCGAAAAAAAAAACAAGAAAAATTATTTTAGATATCTTAAATAATATTTTAATAATAATTTAATGCCAGAATATGAGTTGCACTTTTTTGTATTTACTTTTTTAATTTATTAGTTTCATGCTTTTTAGTGGTCTTTAGAATGACACGATTTCTAGGAAGACAAGTTTAAAAAGGAGGTACACACTTAACCACAAGTCTACACACAAAAAAAGAACATTAATATATAATTTAGCAACAGATAGAAGGTTTTCAATTTTTATTTTTTTTTGCTAAAAAATGAGATTTTTTAAGATGTTTTTTGTAAAATAATATTTATGTCACTCAAAATTAGTTTAAAAGTATAATTGATGTATTTGCACCATGATAAACCATTTTTCAAAAATTGTTTGATTTTTTAATGAAATTTTGACGCAAATACCCATTTTTAACCCTATTTTAAACCCCCAAAAGCCCAAAAAAATAAAAAAAATATGTGGGCAAATAGAGAATTTTATAACCTTTAAAATGATGTATCACCCGACTCCCTTTTCTGTTCAAAAAATATTTCCCCTTGCCCCCTGACTCCATTGTATCCCATAAGAACACCAAATATATACCAAAAAATTATTTGGGTTATGTTATTTATGTGTTCTAAATTTTAAGTTGTTATATTAAGCCGTTAAAAAGTTAAAGTGGGGGGGGGGGGCGTTTATTAGTGAGATATAATAATTAGTCACTGATAAATTTTAAGTAATGATGGCTAATTTTTTAATAATTACTAAAAAAGTTCTCTATGCGTATATTGTAATGTTGCAATATTTTTTACTGTGTAGAATATTTAGGTTTTCATATTAACCGCAAAATTAATGTTGATCAGCCAAAAAAACTGCCTTAATAATCTAGAGGCATTTTGGCTTTGTTAGTCCAAACTATTAGCTTGTGGTTTTACCGTAATTATTAAATTATAATTGACGGTTGCCTTATGTCAGCAACTTGTATGGAAGGTTTACTTAAAAACCTTTAAATTAAAAGTAGAGCACTAGATAGGTAGGTTTGTTAGGGTAGGTGGGTAGTTTGAGTGGTTCCGTAGATTGTAAACTACCTACCTACCCTAACAAACCTGCCTATCCAGTGCTCTAATTAAAAGTAAACCAAGCTCTTTAAAGTAAAGAGATATACCCAAACTAAAAATTTTATAATAAACTAGATGAAACGTTGCAAGCACCCTGTCAAAACATCGGCACTATTGTACACTAGAGCCATCTAGTTTGCAAATTTCAAACTAGGTGTTTTGTTTGATTTTAAATTCTGTATCTTTAAAACATTATATTCTAACAAAAAACTGTATATAACATTTTTTATAGGGCTTAAAAAGAGCTTTTATTTAAAATATAATTTTTTGAAATCGGGTTATAAATAGATGCTAAAAAAACCAAATACTTGGTGCTCAGTGGTCAATGGCATCGATATAGCCTGACACTGATCAAACCTCACTGGCGCCGATTGCCTTTTTCAGTTAATTAATAATTGAAATTTGGCGAAGGCGTACTCCCTAGATATATTGGTTCGAAAGTCAATTAAAGCCGGTGGTTCCCTCTACTACTAGCCCACACAAGTCCTGGACTTAGGGGATGCTTAATTAAGTAGAATAGTACGAGGTTAAAAACAAACAAAACAAAACAAAAATTGCCTTAATTATAAACAAAAAACGCTAAAAATAGGAGTTTTACCCTATTTTTACCCCCTTACCCCCAATCGTTTACCCCCAAAATCTAATCAGCTCTTCGGAATACGATAAGAAACAATATTCAAAAAACCTTAAGTCAATATCTCATGTAGAAATGGAGTTGGAGAGTTTACACCCAGACAGACAGACAGACAGACAGACAGACAGACGGACGGACGCAAAATTTTTTTTTACTCGAATGGTCTAAAACGTCGAGAAATGTGAAAAAAACGTGGTCAAAGATTTTGACTTTTCGGCGAAGATTTCAATACATCGGCACTCTTAGTAGCACTAAGTGCCGATGTAATATAACCATGGGGAGTGTGGATCTAAAATTTGCAGACTGAAAATATTTCCCAACTTAAACTTGAGAAATTTCCCAACTTCCAAAACAGGCCTTTTTACTCCTGCAAAAATGTTGATGACTAAAAAAAAACTTAACCCTGCCAGGAATTTCGATGCCTAAAAAAAACTCCCCACCCCCAAAATTTTTTTTACCCCTGCCAGACATGTTGATGACCAAAAAAAACAGATATTTTTTTCACCCCCGCCAGAAGTTTTGATGACTACAAAAAAAAAAGGTCCACACCGCTGAAAAAATATCTAACTGTACTACTGCCATTTTCCCAACTAGAGAACAAAAGATTTATCCCCCGACCAATTTCCCAACTGTATCCCTTAATTGTCACAACTATTCTACCAAATTCCAAAATCTACCACTCAATTTATACAATTATACCAACTGAACAGTAAATTTTCCCAATTCAACAGGGAATTTTTCCAGCTTGGTTGGGGGTGTCGCTTGGACTTATTTTTTATTTTTTACTTTTTAGAGACATAAAAGTCGGTTCATTTTTTTGTTAAAACTTTTTTTCTTTTACTTTTTAGAGACACAGAACATATAGATTTTTAACGTCATCTAAGCTAAATTATAGTTGTCCTTCCATGTCGGCAAGCTGCTGACGTCACCACGCACTAAGATAAATTTCCATATTTAAATAATTTAAGGTAATTTCAATTCTTTATGGTGCGTGATTTAACTATTTAAACACAGTGTAAAGAATTGTCTATTTTATTAGTATTATAAATGTTATTAGGAGATTGAGGGGTATATTTGACCGATATTGCTAACAACGAAAAACGTGTAGACTGAGGCTGGTAGGTTTGTTCGGTTTCTTGGCGTTCGTTATTTTACAGGACGCACTGTATATGTCCAAAATATTAAGTATATTTTGACTAATTTTAAAATAGTGAAGCGCGGTCCAGAGGCCTGAATATCAATAATACATACAACGATGCTGTAATTTGCTTGATCTGCTGTCATGTGTCTTGTGCGAACGCTTTAATGTTAAGGTAGCCTGTGTACTGCACCTGAGACTTTCCTTTTTTTTAAAGGTATTTAGGGTCAAAAAAATTGCATTATACATTTTTGTATAAAAACACAGGGATAACACAGCCACACAAAATCAAAAAAGTTGGATATCCGTAATAAACTTAATACGTCATTTGGTTTCCTCCATAAAAATAAACAACTTTTGTGGGACATTTTTTTCTAAAATGCAATACTATGCATTTTAGAAAAAGTCCAAACGAGATATTTGAAAGTTTCAGGTTAAAAAAAAAACACGCGGTATATAATATTTATTTATATTTTATGCTAGGCTATACTAGGGTACGCTACACTATGGTAGATCTAGATTTATTTTGATGTTGCTGATGTTATAACCCCACCGTCCTCTATTTTAATTGCTATATTTTAAATTTATTTCACTAAAACATATCTATATAATTATTTTGTAGATCTCTGGATCATAATTTATGTTTTTTTTTTATGTTATTAATAATTAAAACCATGTTAAAGTCTCTCAAAGAATAATTTTATCGCTTTAAGGTGTTTTATAATAAAGGTATTAATTCCAAAAATTAGCTGTAAAATTTAATGGACTGTTTTTAAGTGATACAAATCTAGATATCATAATTATTATGCTTTTATTATCACAGACATAAAAAATAATTTACATAATATGAATATTATCTTGTTTGAATTAGAGTAGAATTGAGTAGTTTTATGTCCAAAAATTTTGGAAGCAGTCCAGTAAATAATAAACAGTACTCGGCGAATTTCCAGTACTCGCATAGGCGCCGCGTCGACTCTAGCGTTGACGCGAGGTTTTAAATATTTACATTTTTATTTCTTTTTATCTTGATTTTTTTAATGATTTAACTTAAACGAGTAAGGAGGGGAAAAAGTTATCGATAAATAAAAATTAAAAACTTTCGATTCTTAAAAGATAAAAATCGAATGTCGGTTTTTTCTTTGAAAAATAGATATATATATATATATATATATATATATATATATATATATATATATATATATATATATATATATACATATGTATAGTTAATATGTATAGTCAATATTGTTATTTGTAACAAATAAGTCAAATGTTTTGATTTAGAGACCTTTATAAAAATTTCCCTCATAATTTGGCATAATTATTCCGTAAGCCTATGTTTCTGTGTTTATTTTCAACTACATAAAAAATACTAGCCGTAATGTCCCGGAGAGCGCAGCGAACAGTAATTAAAAAACGCCTTTTCTTATAAATCTTGAATGGATCATGGTAGGGATTTGAAAATTGGTATTTAAGCATATAATGACAATTGAAAATCGACTAAACCCAAAAAAAAAGATGGCCGTCAAAATTACATTTTTTTAATGGAAAGTCGCAGAAACATGAAATTTGGTATAAGAGGACTTGGCAACAACTGAAAATGGACAAAATGAAAAAAAAGCCCCTTAAGTATTTGCCCAACATACAAAATTACATTTTATGTTTTTGATACTACAATTAATTTAAAAATTCAAAAAAACACTGTTATTTCATAGATTTAAGTTTTCACTTCTGTCAGCAGTCCCCATGACTGCCCATGACTTTTTTTTATTTGACTTTAAGGTTAATAATTTATATTGAATTATTCAGAGTCACATAAACGCTTATCTTACACGAACGCATTTATTACTGCTAATGATCTACTTATTGATAGATAAATCAGCAGCATTTATGTCTGCAAATTAACTTACAAATCCAAGGTCAATAACTTTCTGCTATGCCCTGCTAAAACAAGTTGTCCTATCTGCAAAAATTCACTTTTCGAGAAAAGCACACCATTGTATTGCTTTACACTAGCCCCAAGTGCCTGCTAAAAAGAAATGTCCTATTTAAAACCCAAATCTTAAAAATGCCTATTAGGCTTAAAGATGTTTGTCCTATGAAAATTTTCAATGTTTTCTAATAGTCCTAACTTTCTCAGATAGAACAAATGTATTTAGTATGACAATTTATTTTTCTGACAAAAAAAAATATATTTTTTTTGAAGGATTTTACTTATTTTTGATATAAAAAAAAGGCAGAACCTAAAGCCATATTTTTTTATACACACTCAGAAAATTTCGTTGTATTTTTAATACTGAATATTATTTGTTAATATATATTTTTTATTTATATCGGCACCATTGTTATTTAATACTTTACTTGTCATATTAAATAATGCAATCAATGTGTGTATTCTAAATAAAATGTTGTCATACTAACATAGAGACCGTGGTGGTACATTTGGAACCCCACGCAAAATGTGTTTATTAATACTGTAACATTTGGTAAATTATATCACAGTTATAGTTTGGTATACTTTAAGTTGTAGTTGTTGTGTTATTAATCTAGTTTAAAGTATGTTACAGTATTTAGTAAAATAATAATTGGTAAATAATATCAAAATTTTAATTATTTGCAAAAAAGTCCAAAGGTACACGACCTTAAAATCAAGGTTTTGGACAATTTTTGACCATTTTCTGATTTTCTCAAAAAGCAAGTTTGAAAAAAAATTTAATAAAGTATTTTGTAGATAATTTTATAATCTTTCTTTTTTTAGTAACTTATTTAAAAAAAATCGACTGTTTAGAAGTTATTTGCAAAAAACTGCAAAAATTGTACCTTAAAATCAAGAAGGTGGAGCGAGCTCAACTTCAATTGATAAGGACTTTTGGTACGTTCTTTAGAATGGTCGAAACTATATTTCTACCAATTTTGAAAACTTTTGCGTAACGGAATTTAATAAATTTAATGTTTATTTCCTAAGCTTGGCAGATGTATTTTTATTTCAACATAAATTACTAATTAGTGGCCCATAATTCCCTTTTTCACACAAAAATTGACGAAACTATGCATATTTAAATAATATTGCAATCAGTAAAAAAACTGCTGATATTGATATTAAAAAAAAATCTTACGGCCCTGTTCTTGCGTGATCTTGCCGATGAATCATCGGCGATGATACATTTTCGCGCGGAATGTGTACTCACAGAACACCAATGTGTGTAAATGTGACAGTTTGTTACACAGGGGGGGGGGAAGTGGTCATTTTTTTTGAAAAATTGCGTTACGTAATATTTGAACAGCCCCTAATGGCGCTGGTATATCAATCTATATCACCACTTAAATAAGGGATTATTGGTAAAATGAGCGAGTGTAATAATAATTGCGAATGTGATCAGTAGCGATCGACTGAACAGTAATGAGCCAATTAAGTCCATCAAACTGCCTGTCCATATTCGACTAAATGCAAACAAACACCGCACAAATTAACGAACGAATAAATGAAGGATAATGATTTGCCGATTTCAATTAAACAAAAAATATCGCTTCTCATTTCAAAACTAGTTATGTGAACCATTAGTAATCCACTGAGAAACTACTAGAATTAAGCTTTAATAACACCAGGCAATATTTACTTTTATTTAATTTTACCGACTGCGCCAAAAAGTAGATTTTTTGCTGACTAAAGGGCGTTAGCCCAGCGGTAATTAAATATATTAAATATTAATATTCATCACTTATCACTTATCACTTGGTTGTAAATTTAATATGTTTTAGAAATACGAAAATATTGCAATTTAAATATGTTTCTGATGCTATTTTAAAGTACTTAAAACTATTTTTTCCATAAACATGTATATAAATGAACATAATCTTTTTCTTCATTATTTCTTTTACTTTATTTGTTTTTAATTTTTCTCAAAACTATATTAAATGGACTTACACTGTTTCCCAAATAATTCAAATTGAGCATTAATTTGCGTTTGCTGCAACATTAGTACACGAAGCTATAAAAACCCATCACTAGATCTATTAATAACGAGCGCTACTCAAGATTTTATTTTGTCTGACCTGAAAGCAGAAGCTTTTTATTATGACCAGTGTACAATGGTTGGAATTAACGATGGCTTTGTACAAGCCGCCTGCGAATAAAGAATAGCTTCTAGTTATTAAGTAATAAGACGGAATAATTTTGTATACGGCGATTATTTGTTTATTCAAAATATAACTGTCCAAAATGATCAAAATTTGCGTTACGTAATAATTGAACATTCCCTAAGTCATAAAACATGGTTTTGAAATACTGACAAATAACTTTAATCGCAATTACATACATATTGGAAATAATTGTTGATAGAAAAATTAAGTAGTTTGATTCAACTAAATTGACTTGAACTTTCTTTCTTATTTTTTTATGTACTAGTATATTCTATTTTAATTTTTAATTTTGTTTCCAATATGGACCTTAAGGACCTTATAGGGAGCGGGGGTCAAGATGTAAGACATATGCCAACAGTAAAAGTATAAAATCCTGAATCTCAAGAAGTACTAAACCGATTTTTAAGAACTGTTGAAACCAGAACCAACAAACCTTTTCTTCTTCTTCTTCTTCTTCTTCTTCTTCTTCTTCTTCTACTTCTTCTTCTTCAAAGAATCGTAGCCTTTTCCTTTGAAATTTAGCCAGCTCTATACAAATATATATTTGTACCCTATTTTTTCTTCCTGTAATCTAGGAATTCGGGTCACAACGAAGTGGTCTGGGAATTCCCATCCCCGAAGTCCAAATTTCTGGGTGACTCGCAAAAAGCTTCTCACTGTGTAATGATATTTGCGCAAACGCTAACTTGTTATCTTTAAACTTATTAAAAACTTATCTTCCACTTTGTACGTTTCAAATTAAATTCATCAAAATTTTTTGCGATATTATTTAGTGTTTATGTTACCAATTTAAGGTTCTTTTTACTCTATGCTTTTGTGTGCATATTATACTATGTTAATTTCTTCAAATTAACTTTAATTAGCATTATGTACTAATATTACGCAATAGTCTGTGATAAAAGTCATCTTGATCCTGGCCTTATTCCAATTTTAGACCTTATTTTAATTTTTAGTCGATTTTTGACACTTTAAGCTCACGACCATTAAACGTTATTTGTTTTGGATAAAAATTGATGGGAGGTTTATTGGGATCCTATGGACCCCAAAATCTAACGAGTTCGAAAATACCTCATTTTTGAGTGGTACCCCAATGTACCTATACTCCATTTAATGAGAGAATGCCACTTTGACGTCATATGGCGTAAATTAAATAGCACTCTGTAGGCTAATTGATATTTATTTCTTAAGACTTAATAAATGATTTTTTAGATATACATGTTTTATATAAAAATTATCTATTAAGTTTTAAGAAATAAATGCCAATTAACTTACAGAGTGCTATTTAGTTTGCGAGCTGTGACGTCAGAGACTTATTCTCTCATTAAATGGAGTATAGGTACTTGACCTAAGTAATTAGTTCTTTGTGTATGCCAAGTAACCTGCTCGGCACATCCCTTTTTATCTTATTATTACACCTAGTTTTAAATGAATAACTTCTTCAGAAACTAATTATAATGAAATGTTTGCGCGGTTCTTTCTATGAACAGAAGCTTTTTGTTAAATGAATATTCGTTAATTAGTTAAGATTAAAGATTAAATTAGTTTTGATGATAATTGATTTTTTAATATTTTTTAATATGAACATTTTTTTTACCTTCATATTTTTTAATAATAATTTTAAAGAAATTAAATACATTTTTTTTTGTTAATACTAGAGATATTGTGATTATATTAATTAGTACGTATTAACATGTACAGTGCGGTCCAAAAGTCACCCCCCTTTTAACTTTTGATCGAGTTGATATATCGACTTCAAATTTAGAACTCTTAAATAAGACAACTTAAACTATCTTTTAGCATATATTTGATATTTTCAACTCTTAAAATGTGGGCAGGGCGGCATGGGGGGACATTTTTTTAAATGGAAAGGGGGGTCGTGTGATACATCATTTTAAAGCTTATAAAATTCTCTATTTAAACTAACATTTTTAAATTTTTTAAAAATGTTTTTTAAGGTTTTGATTTTTCAATTTTTTTGTGCTAAAACATTCGATTTTTTAAGTTTTTTTATTATAAATTTTTATTTATGTCAACTAAAATTAGTTTAAAAGTATAATTAACATTTTTTATGATAAAATTAGGCATTTTTAAAAAATTATTTTTTTTTAGATGAATTTTGACATTAATACCCATTTTCAACCTCATTTTAAACCCAATTTTTTTTTTTTTAATTTAAAAATATGGAGTTAAATGGAGAATTTCATAAGCATTAAAATTATGTATTACACGACCCCCCTTTCCATTAAAAAAAATGTGCCCCCATGCCCCCCTGCCCACATTTTAAGAGCTGAAAGTATTAAATATATGCTAAAAGATAGTATAAGTTGTCTTATTTAAAAGTTCCAAATTTGAAGTCGATATCTCAACTGGTTCAAAAGTTAACCGGAATACAATATAAAACTATATCTATAAGTAGATCTAAATTTAAATGAGTAGTCAATACTTTTCTAGATTTCATCCTATTCAAAAAAAAAATCTAATCTTAAACATCTTTACTCTAAAATTGTGATTTTGGAGTTTCAATATTTTAATTTTGCGGAGATTACAGGTGTTAAAGGCTTTGGTTATTTCTAAACGATTGTGAATAAAATCTTTTAAACGCCCTAATTAAAAATTACACATTTTTGTAGATGAACAAGTGAAGCAAATACTTAATTTAAAGTGTAGGTTTTAACCCACTTTGGGTTAAAGAAAACTTCCTTAATTTGTAAGGGTTTGAAAGAATAGTAGTTTATGACACAAAAACGAAAATTACTGGTTTTAGGGCGAATACGGAGATTGCCATCCAAGATCGGAGGCGAGGTTGGCAACCGTCATCGCCCTAGAAACAGTTTTCCTTCGTTCGTGTAACATACACTACTTTCTATTCGATTGTAATATATTAATAAAAACATTTGTTGCCGACGTTTTTGTCAGTTTTAACGAATGAAATGCCCATTCTAGAGAGAAGAGTTATTAGTTTGTTGATTAAGTCACATCGCTAAAGCTACACCCTTTAAAATAATATCTCATTCCAACAAACAAAAATTTGTTCCATTGAAAGAATTATATTCAATAAGTTAAAATGTTGTCATAAAAGAAAATATATTTTTTTTAAAAATAATGCCATTAACTTGGTTTATTTTCCATTAAAATATGAAACGTTTAAAGGAAAATATGTTAGTTCTTCAAAGAATAGTAATTATATACCAAGGTAGATAAGATAAGATCCGTAGCATCGAGGGATATAAGAGTGCGAAGCTATAATAATCTGCCATGGTATATGTATTATTTTTTCACTACTAGAACTATTTAAACAAAAAAAATTGATTTTTTTTCCAACAAGAAAATTAAAAAAAGGCCTATAACTCGGAACCCCGGTGCCTAAGGTATGTTCTTGAAAAAGTCCAAACAAAATTAATCTACATAAAATGCCTTTCTAATGACATATAATTCTTTGCTGTTGAGGGTGGTCCCAAATCCCTTATAAAAATGCCCATTCTCCTTTCAAGTCGTTCGGATAATTCGTTCTTAAGTTATCGTGTATAAAAATCGTGACATCGGACAGACAGACAGACGGACGGACAGACGGATAGACGGACATTTTTTAAGTTTCTTATTTTTTCATGAAACACATTTGTATCCGAATTTTTTTTGTCTAGGACGTTTTTTGATGAAGCTGAAGTTTGCAACGTTTTTTTGCATCGAAAATTCAAATACTATATTGAAGCACTTATTCCATAACACGTTTTTAGCGCACTAGTACTTTAGAAAACTTGTCGCAAGTGGCTTGTTTTCTAAACTTGTACTCGTGCGCTAAAAACGTATGTTATGAAACTAGTACTTTAATATACTATTTGAATTTTCGTTGCCAAAAAACGTTGCAAACTTCAGCTTCATGTTTTTTGGCGATTTTGGGAAATTCGAAACTACCGTATAATATTATTCTAGCACAGGCGCTGTGAATAATATGATAATAACATGTGAATAATATAATAATAACATATTAATTATTTAGCAAATTAAGTTTGTTTCTACCTATTCAGTGAACACCTAAAATTTGATAATAGAAAATTGGCTAATAAGGTAATTACCCAAAAATAGTTTAATGAATGTTTAAATTCGGTTTAATTTAATAAAAATACAATAGTACACTGTAGTGTATCGAAATGATAAAACTCTAATACAATAGAGTGAGCTTCCCTTTAATGAACAGCTGCCCTAAAAGTGCCAACAATGGACGAATTGGTCCGTGTGAACTTTAACATCATTAATCAATAATAGTTTTCTAAAATTTGTCCAAAATTTGAAGTAAATTATTCTGGTGGAATGGGCAATTTACACTTAATTAAGCGCTGTCGTTTACGGTATCATCGATTATGTCTATACCATTATACGAATTTTCAACATGTTGCAGTAATCCCACATAACTGGAACTAAGGAGAGCATATGTGTTAAATATGGAAAAATGGGGTACCTAATTCTTAATTTAGGCAGAAATCTTATAATTCGTTATTATTTACTATAGTTGTAAGGCAAAATTTGACAAAAAAGTAGCCAACATAAACATTCGTCTGTCTTACTCGCACATCTTTGTTCTAACAGAGACAACAATACCAGTTACTGGTAATTCTTATTGTTCAGGCCTGAATATACCTACTATTTGTTTACAAACAAACTGAGATGTTGGCGATACTTTATTTTAACGGTATGCGTATTCTAGAAAGAAGAGTTATTAGTTCGTTGGACTTAAGAAAGGAAAAGAGATTGGTATTGAATATGGGTAGTTAGATGATTCCTTTAGATGCGCCTAGATGTTCACATACAGTGCGGTCCAAAAGTCACCCCCCCCCTCTTAACTTTTGAACCAGTTGAGATATCGACTTCAAATTTGGAACTTTTAAATAAGACAACTTAAACTATCTTTTAGCATATATTTAATACTTTCAGCTCTTAAAATGTGGGCAGGGGGGCAGATTTTTTTAAATGGAAGAGGGGGGGGGTCGTGTAATACATCACTTTAAAGCTTATAAAATTCTCCATTTAACTCCATATTTTTAAATTTTAAAAAAAGATTTTTTTTTGGGTTTAAAATGGGGTTGAAAATGGGTATTAATGTCAAAATTCCTCTAAAAAAAAACAAATATTTTTTTAAAAATGCCTAATTTCATCATAAAAAAATGTTAATTATACTTTTAAACTAATTTTAGTTGACATAAATAAAAATTTATAAAAAAAAAACTTAAAAAATCGAATGTTTTAGCACAAAAAATTGAAAAATCAAAACCTTAAAAAACATTTTAAAATTTTTTTAAAATTTTAGGTTAAATAGAGAATTTTATAAGCTTTAAAATGATGTATCACACGACCTCCATGCCCCCTGCCCACATGAAAATATCAAATATATGCTAAAAGATAGTTTAAGTTGTCTTATTAAGGAGTTCTAAATTTCAAGTCGATATCTCAACTCGTTCAAAAGTTAAAAGGGGGGGGTGACTTTTGGACCGCACTGTATAGTTAAAGATATAATACCACCTGAAGATTTTCTACCATCATCAATCTTTAATCGATAGTTTTGTTATCATCACATTCAGCTTCCAAATTTTTATTCGAAAGGTAGTCATTACGAATTATGAACGCACCGCGGTATGCCCAACTTGATAGTTACCGACAATGGGGTTGAAGTAGCATTGAAGAGGAAATAATATAAAAAAGTTTTAATGTTAATTTAGTAGGCATTCGTTATTAATGAATTTGGTATTGTTGTAGAGTTCGGGATGAAAAAATTAATTAATTAAACTTTTGATATTAATATTCAAAAGTGTTTTATAGTGTGTGAACAGCACGAGATTTTTTAAGAATTTGGTTTTATTTTAAAATTTTCTATTAAAGTTATAAATCCCGTCAATATTTCCGAATCAATAGGCAACTAATTATAATAATTATGCAAAAATATGTATGATCATGTCTGGATTTTGACCATGTATGAATTTGGATCCGGTATGATCATTCATAATTATGCATGATTATGCATAATTTTAGGTAAAATTATGCATAATTATACTTAATTTTAGGTAAAATTATGCATAATTATACTTAATTTTAGGTATAATTATACATAAATATGCATAATCATACAAAATTTTAATAAATATGCATAATCATACAAAATTTTTGTCATGCATGGCCAGATATGGTGCGCCTTCACCAAAATTTAAAATTTTCTGCATGATCATACATAATTACTCATATAAACATACATAATTATGCATAATTATGCAAAAAAAATTATGATCATACATAATTTTAGGTAAAATTATGCATAATCATACAAAATTTTATTAAATATGCATAATCATACAAAATTTTTGTCATGCATGGGCAGATATGGTGCGCCTTCGCCAAATTCTTTTTTTGCATGATCATACCTAATTACGCATATACACACACATAATTATGCATAATTATGCAAAATTTTGTATGATCATGTCTGGATTTTAACATGTATGAATTTTGATCCGGTATTCATAATAATGCATATAAATTTTTTTGTAGTATTAAATCTTTCTAAAATACCACCCTTGACAATAATAGGACTTAAATAGTATTATTATTTAATATTTATTTTTAATTTTCAGTTTAAATATTTAAGAAAACCTATAGTATGTTCGTTGTTAATTTGCCGCCTGCAATTATCGTCTCTTTCATTTTACTACAACCAAATTAGTAGAAGAGTGTGAGAAGGAAGCATTCACGTTCTTATCGCTAGATTTTAAAAAGAACCATTGGTTAAAAATGATATTCAAATATATATTACAATATAACCATAGTTATAGCTTTTTTTATAATTACCATTAGATAGATAAAACTTTTTTTTTAACATTTATCGCTTATAAGCGATTTCCTGTAAAACTAAATAAATAAATTTAATTTAACTATTTTAATGGGATTTGTGACTTACAAAAGGTTGTAACACGTGGGCGCTTTAAAATTGTTTAACTACTTACACTATTTACGGTATTTTTAATATTAATAATAAAAGATATCATGAATAGGACTTCAAGGTATGTTAATCTTTTTTATTCAAGTGCCCAATAAACAAGCCATTAAATACAAAATGCTTCACTTTCGGTGGAGTCTACTCTTCACATAGGCTAGCCCAGATAGCACAGGTTTATACAATGGATATCACCAGAATTTCTGTTTTGAGATTTCCGACATTCCCAGGATATACGATTTCGTCTATAGATATACGTAGGACATCCTCAGGATATACTTTGTTACTAAACGGGAAGCCGAGCGATTTCCGAACCGTATATCCCAAGGATATCCCGAAGGTATGTCCTGGGGATATACTGTACGTCTATTCTAAAGATATCTACTAATTATGTACACCTGTCCCCTACAATCTATTAGTAACTTGCACCTAGGTGTCTAGGTATCTACGAAATGTATTTCCTTTTTCCCTCAGGGAGGGTTTATACTCATGAAATTGTCCAATAGAGGAAAACACAATATAAACATTTAATAATAACTGTGGAAAAAACTTACACACATAAACAGACCACAAACACCGCACTTAAAGTCACGAAAAACGCGGTAAATTTAAAATAATGAAGTAAAAGCCATCGTAGGATATCCCAGGGACATCCACGGGACATCCCCTCGGGATGTCCCTGGGATATACATGGACATACTCAGGTAGCAAAATAACATGACATTCACGTGAAAGCCACGTTAATATGTGACATGTGATGTTAAGATTGTAGTCTCATTTAACAAGAATGTAGCATGGTGGGGATGTCCTAAGTCCGCCCCTAATAACATCACACAATGACATCCCGAAAATAACGTGTTTGTGACATCATAAATCCACATTCCTGTTATATCTAATATCTTATGGATGCCGTTACTGGTATTTTAATATTTAAATAATATCCTAGGCTTTTTCTAAATAAAACCATTAAAAACGCTATAACCCTATAAAAAAATCGGATTTAAAATCAATCAGTAATTGAAACAATCGCAGATAGAAACAGATAGATTCTAAATACGAAATTGCAGATTAAGCGGAGAATATATTCCTTTAATCCGTGTCCGTGGTCTTGAGAAGCCCGGCAGAGCCCCCTATCCATTGGAAATCGTATAATGTGTATACAATTTCCTTATAATAATTTACTCTATCAACATCATCTTATATCGATTTTTTTGCTTCGAACGTCGGTGAGAAGCAAAATAACATGACATTCACGTGAAAGCCACGTTAATATGTGACGTGCCATATATTCACAGCGTTGCTAAATATTTGTTATTAAATAACATGGTTGTCACGTCACACGTGTTACGTTGCAAATGTGATGTTAAATACATGTTATATTTCAATATTATGTGATGTTATGATTTAGTTTAAAAATACACCCAAAAGTGATGTTAATTTCTTGTAATATAACATCCCTTGCTACCTGGGTACCGTATATCCTTGGGATCATGTTCAGTGTGCCCAAATCTATAAAAAAAAACATTTTTTACACTTGGCATCGTTAGCACAAAATCGACCTAATTTTACCTTTTTACGAAAAAACTAAAACAGCCTTCAACGCCGTTTCTGTAATTTTAAAGGCCGGCACGTGTTCAGCATGTGCAAATCTATAGGAATTAATAATATTAAACGTATAGTCAAATTAAAGTTTCAAGCAAGTTGCCAAACAACTTTACACTACGATATTTTAAGAACACTTTGACCTAGAGACTTAAAATTTGAAACAAAGATTTTCTAAGTAGTAGAGAAAATTTGTCCCAAATTTCAAGTGTCTATGTTAAAGCGTTCTAGAAATATCATAGTGTAAAGTTGTTGCAACTTGCTTGGGACTTTAATTTGACAATGTAACATGTAACAAACATGTAACATAATATGTTACATACGTTTGCACGAATAGGCTAGAAACAGCTATTTTTAATATTGTTCTTTAAATATAAAGAACTTTCACTTTCGGGTTTAGACCGTGTTAATGGATTTTCACTTTCCGACGTTTCCAATGCTTTCATGGAATACTTTGAGAAAAAAGCTATTGAGTCATTTCCATTAAAACCTAAAATTTGGCGCAGATACGTAGACGATGTCTATGCTATTTGGCCCCATGGCATGGAAAGCCTTCAAGGTTTTCTAAATCACCTCAATTCCCAACATAAATCTATACGGTTTACGATGGAAATTGAGAACAACGGATCACTTCCCTTTTTGGACGTTTTGGTTTACAAAACGGAAAATGGCTCAATAGGACACTCGGTATACAGGAAGAAAACCCACACTGACAGATACCTAAACGCATTTTCACATCACCATCCCTCTCAAAAACGCTCGGTAGTTAATTCACTTGTTCATAGGGCTTTCATGATTTCAGACAAGAATTCCCTAGACACAGAACTCCTTAAACTAACCAAAGCCTTGACCATGAACGGTTATACCAAAAAAGACATTAATAAGACCATATACAAATACAGAAATCCCAGACCCAAACAACAGGACAATAGTGACAATGACAGACAGACACAAGTTATACTTCCCTATGTAAGCGGTATCACGGATAAAATAGGTAAACTTTTGAAAAAGTCAAATATTAAGCCTATATTTCGGTCCAACCAAAAATTAGGTCAATGTTTGACTTCAACAAAAGATAAAATACCCCTGAGTTCAGAAGGCGTATATAAAATACCCTGCTCCTGTGGTACGGTTTACATAGGTGAAACTAAGAGAAAAATTTCTACAAGACTTCAAGAGCATGAGCGCAATATAAGAAAGAAACAAATTTCCTTATCGGCAGTAGCCGAACATGTACATGAAACAGGTCATAAAATCAATTTGTCTGAAACAAAACATATATTAACAGAAAACAGAAAAATGCCAAGGAAGATACGGGAATCGATAGAAATCATCAAGCATCCTAACAATATCAATCGGGACACTGGTTACCACTTACCTGCAATATGGAAGTCTTTGATAGGAAAAACCTCGTCACGGGTGAATAACCACAACTCGTCATAAATAGTGACACAAGTTGATTCGAAACTTAGTTTCAGATTAATCCCTGAAGATGTCTCTAGTAGTAAGAGACGAAACGTCGGAAAGTGAAAATCCTTTAACACGGTCTAAACCCGAAAGTGAAAGTTCTTTATATCTTAATGGCCGTGAAAGCTTAAAATCTAAAATTGTTCTTTAAAGGTTCTAAAGTTATTTTCTGTTTGGTTGAGAAGAGTAGTATAATGTATATTTTTTTATAATGAAACCAGTGCCCATTATAATAATCATTTTTATGAAATGATATAAATTAGAAAAGTTAAACACAATAAAAGATTCAACGTTTATAAATACCAACCATGAAAAATTTAACATCCGTAAATTGTATTTGGTGATTTAAAAGAAACTTCTATACATATTGGTAGGTAAATACAGATTTAAAAAATACATAGATATAAAAGCTTTTGTATTGATAAAAATATTTTTTAAGAAACAGCTACCTGGTAAACAGCCCGTATAGAGCTCATTAAAGATTTTATTTTATTTGGTTTTAAGAAGTATGTATACTCGTGTCAATCTGAGAATGCGATTCTGACGTCACAGCGCGGTAACTAAATACCACTCTGTAGGGTAATTAAAACTTATTTCTTAAGATTTAATAAATGATTTATGTTTATATACATTTTCTATATAATAATTATGTATTAAGTATCAATAAATAAGTTTCAGTTACACTACAGAGGCTTTTTATTTTACGCGCTGTGACGTCAGAGTCGCATTCTCAGATTGTCACGAGTATATATATATATATATATATATATATATATATATATATATATATATACAGAGCGGTCCAAAAGTCACCCCCCCTCTTAACTTTTAAACCAGTTGAGATATCGACTTTTTGGTCAAATTTAAAACTTTTAAATAAGACAACTTAAACTATCTTTTAGCATATATTTAATACTTTCAGCTCTTAAAATGTGGGCAGGGGGGCATGAGGGCACATTTTTTTAAATGGAAAGGGGGGTCGTGTAATACATCTTTTTAAAGCTTATAAAATTCTCAATTTCTCCATATTTTTAAATTTAAAACAATTTTTTTTTGGGTTTAAAATGGGGTTGAAAATGGGTATTAATGTCAAAATTCCTCTAAAAAACAAATAATTTTTTAAAAATGCATAATTTCATCATAAAAAAATGTTAATTATACTTTTAAACTAATTTTAGTTGACATAAATAAAAATTTATAAAAAAAAACTTAAAAAATCGAATGTTTTAGCACAAAAAATTGAATAATGAAAACCTTAAAAAACATTTTTAAAAAATTTAAAAATGTTAGTTTAAATAGAGAATTTTATAAGCTTTAAAATGATGTATCACACGACCCCCCTTTCCATTAAAAAAAATGTCCCCCCATGCCCCCCTGCCCATATTTTAAGAGGTGAAAGTATCAAATATATGCTTAAAGATAGTTTAAGTTGTCTTATTTAAGAGTTCTAAATTTGAAGTCGATATCTCAACTCGTTCAAAAGTTAAAAGGGGGGGGGGTGACTTTTGGACCGCACTGTATAATACATAAGAATATTTATATATGAGTTAACTTAAAGTTACCAGAAAAAAGTAAATCTACTAAAGATTGATTTAGCTAATAATTAACACTAAACTAAGAATTTAACCAATGTCAACTAAATCATTGTTAGAAATTATACACTTTGACTTGATTAACTTGACATTGAAATCAATTATTTGGCTTGATTAGTTTTACCGTTTTTTTTTACAAAAATGTTATTATCAATAAACCACATTTACCTGAGCAAAGTTGCAAGGTTTTACGGTAATACTGCAGTATACTGGTCCATAATTTTATTTAAAAAATATAATTTTAGGTAGGTATCAGCAGCTCAGGTAATTAAAGTTTTTATTATTAGATATTATAAATAAAAAAAGCTTACATTTATTATAATGGACTGCCGTCTATTTAGATTAGATAAAGAGAGAAGTTCTACAAAAAGAGATAAAAGTATAATTATTATTGTTTTAAAATAAAATTATGCATATTTTAGGTAAAAATAACATTTTAAATTATATTTTAAATTACATTAAGGTAAGATATTTGTTTTTTTTAAGTAAAAAACTATATATTTAAATTTTTACACAGCTATGTGTACAGTAGGTCTAAAGTTTCCTAGGGATCTTATGACCTACTCCTTAATTTGACAGTCATTGATAATAAATACCCCGTTGTGTGTAAAGATTTAGTACTTTTTTGTGTGTTTAATAAGCTGTTTTATGTATTCTTTAATAATTTTGCATATAATGCATATTTTTTGTTGCACTGTTATAAAATCCAAATATAATATTATTAGGGAATTTTCTTTTTGAGTTGGTATTGAAGACCTAAATTTATGTCGCCTAACGTATTGAACTGTTGTCCATTGAAATATACTTTCACTTGCTAAAAATATTTTCTTATAATTATTTGTAAATCGTAAAATGACAAGCAATTTAATTTAAATGTCAAAAATTATCAGAAGAACAATGGGCAATAAAAATATCACTAAAAGTAATTTTAAACTACTTATTATAGCTGCCTTTTTTCAATGCAGAAAACTTAAGTGAACGAGTTTTAAAACATAATTAGTGAGTCAATTAACAATATCCCATTATAAAATACCATTAGATTAAGGCTTATAAGCTCTATAGAGCAAATAATAAAAATTACCCAACAAAAATCAATTTATTAAACCGCGTCACAATTAATAGAGTCACTCTATCTAGCGGCGGTTCCGCCGACAGAAAAACAAGCCGTGAAGATATGTAGTGCTACGCATTCCATTAAATATTGTTCACATTAAATGGTATATTGCATTTTCCCAAATACTTAAAAAATAAATTAAAAAAATAAATAAATGTTTAAAAAATAATAAAGAAATAACATTAAAAAAAAAAGATATTTTATTGAAAAAAACTTAAAAAAATCGAAAAAAGCTGAAAGAAAATTCCGATTAACATAACTTTTATTATAAGGATTAATTCTACCCAAAAACAAAAAAGTTATGGGGAATTTTCTTTCAGCTTTTTTCGATTTTTTGTTAAGTTTAACCCCCCATAACTTTTTTGTTTTTGGGGGGATCACTTTCAAAAACAATAGAGATCTTCTCCTCATAGAACTTGATTTTAGTTTCTTATTTTTTCATGAAACACATTTGTATCCAAGAATTTTTTGTTTAGGACGTTTTTTTTGTCGATTTGGGGAAATTCGAAACTATCGTATAATAGTATTCTAGCGCAGGGGCTCTGAATAATATACATACACAGTTAATTTGATGTTCTGTCAGACGGACAGATAAAGGCCTACCAGATTCACCGACATAAAATTCCTCGCAATGACAGGGAATGCAATAAACGCTGTTTTTAGAATTTATATTTCCATTACATATACAATTGACACTGGTAACAAAAAATGGTAAAGATCTACATTAGACTTTGGTTGCAAAATTTTTGAAGAGAAGACATACTTTTTGATTTTTTTTTATTTTTTATCAAAAATTATTGAAGAGTCTTTAACACAAGCTTGGAGCTTATTTGGGGCTCTTCACTAAACTGTGTAAGATTAATCAAATAAATAAATAAATAACCTGAAAATTAAAAGGCTTAGTTTTTATAAGAATTTGACCTAAAGTATTTTAAAAGTAGTTTAAAAGCCGTACGTATATTAAATTTATTACCAATGCGTTTTAAAGACTCAGACAAACCTGATACATAAGGTATTATTATTATTATTATTATTTTTATTGATATAAATAATCATTGAGGCGAAATGGCTCAAATTAATAATACTGTATACATACGCCTCAAATAAATTATATATTCTATTTAATTTACTAATGTTACAATATTATTTTTTAATGTTACAGTTTACATTGTATCGTTTAAAAATACAGCTTCGTTAACGGTCTCTATGTGCGCATACGCTAGAATAAAAAAAAACTAAAGTAAAGCCATTTATAATTATATGCATATATGCTCATGATATATTGTACGAGATATAACTATCGCTAAAACCACCTCTAGGTGGAGTGGCTCTAACAATTTGTGCAAGCGCACGCTAAGCTTTATTAATTATTCTCAGCTTTCGTAATTTTCAGTCTATTATGAAACGGCCCCCGTCCGCCGCCAAAGTGAGGGGCCGCAACCGCGCTTTTCGGTAACCCGTCGTTCATTAATTAATGTCACCTTTCTCGCTTAATTGTTGCCCCTATCGCTTATTACCACTTTTGGCCGACGCACATTGGCACCGTTTGATAATCGACTAGTTTACGACCACTTTTTTTGGTTTTAATAATAATTATAATTATTATTATAATAAATTTAGGTTAAGTATTTTATTTATTTTTAATTTATTTAGATTTAAGTTTTTATTGTAAGAAATAATTTAAAATTAAGATTCTAGATAATTTTTATATAAAAAACAAAATTAAATATTTTTTTAGGATAATGATACTACTTTTTATTTTTATTTTGTTCGAAATAAAGTTTTTCTTACCCATTTTACCTTACCACAATGAACTAACAGATTGCATAAAAAACCGAGAAACGTAAAAAACAATAAAAATTTTCATTTTTTTATAAACGCGGTTTTTTTTTTTGGGGAAAAGTAATATGAGAAAAGTTCCAAGAAACATAGGTCAAAATGGCCCCTAAGCAGGGACGGCTGTTGCCTAAATTATGGGCTCCACTAGAGCCTGAACTACTGAGCCTATTTTTACGATAGAGGCTTCAAAAGATTCGTCTTGATCAGGCATAGGTACATGTTTGTTTGTTTAACCTCGTACTATTCTACTTAAATAAGCATCCCTTAAGTCCAGGACGTGTGTGGGCTAGTAGTAGAGGGAACCACCGGCTTATACTGAGTTTTGAAACAGGTTATATAAAATAACATGTTTATATAAAAAATAGATTTGTATTATATATTCGGTATCATACGGTCCATATTAAATTTAAAAATAGCATTTAATTAGCCCACGTTTTGGCTTTTAATATTACAGTTCCAAGTTTCGACAATATTGATTGTTATTATCAGGATTTTAACGGAAAATCTGAGAAATCTATAGATTTTTATTACGAATTCGGTGTCATACGTTCCAAGTTAAATAAAAAAAAAAAAAAATAGCTTATGATATGAAAATCGCAATTGTTTCGGCAGTAATAAAATTTAAAAGTCCATTGTGCGTTGGCATCAGCTTAACTGAAATGCTTCCTAATTAACTTCAATAGCTAAAATCCCTGCCACCTCTTAATTAAATAATTAAGGGCGGGGTAGGGTTGATATTAACGAAATTAAAAGATATTTCTCACGTTTATATCATAATTTCGTATTTTGTGTTTTATTAATTTTCTAGAGTGGCAGGTGTCTTTCAAATTATTATTAATTGCACTAAAGTTTTATTAAAACTGTTTAAAACATAACGGTGTCTAAAAAAACTACAGAAGGCTGTATCTAATTTTTAAATTTAGTTTTTTTTGTCTAGACTACAATAAATAACTTTTTCCACTACTTAATTAAGTGCTATATACTGGGTGATTCAGAAATAAGGTACACAATTTTAAGGGGTGATTCTACGTCCAAAAATATGAAAAAAAATTCCCATAAAGTTGGTCCGAAAATCAGCCCTAAGGGAGCTACGACCCTCCTACGGGTTCACCTGAAAAGTAGTTTTTATTTAATATTTTTAGGACTCTATGAGCTACAGTAACGATTTTTTGCACATGCCTTAACATTGCAATATTGATAAAGGCAATCCCAAACTTTTTTTACATAACTTTTTTTCATATTTTTGGACCTAGAATCTACCTTTAAAATTTTGTACCTTATTTCTGAATCACCCTGTATATACAGAGTGGTCCAAAAGTCACCCCCCGCTCTTAACTTTTGAACCAGTTGAGATATTGACTTCAAATTTGGAACTTTTAAATAAGACAACTTAAGCTATCTTTTAGCATATATTTAATACTTTCAGTTCTTAAAATGTTGGCAGGGGGGCATGGGGGCACATTTCCATATTTTTAAATAATAAAAATAAATGGGTTTAAAATGGGGTTGAAAATGGGTATTAATGTCTAAATTAGTCTAAAAAAAAAACAAATAATTTTTTAAAAATGCCTAATTTCATCATAAAAAATGTTAATTATACTTTTAAACTAATTTTAGTTGACATAAATAATAATTTATAAAAAAAAAACTTAAAAAATCGAATGTTTTAGCACAAAAAATTGAAAAATCAAAACCTTAAAAAACATTTTTAAAAAATTTAAAAATGTTAACTTAAATAGAGAATTTTATAAGCTTTAAAATGATGTATCACACGACCCCCCTTTCCATTTTAAAAAATGTCCCCCCATGCCCCCCTGCCCACATTTTAAGAGCTGAAAATATCAAATATATGCTAAAAGATAGTTTAAGTTGTCTTATTTAAGAGTTCTAAATTTGAAGTCGATATCTCAACTCGTTCAAAAGTTAAAAGGGGGGGGGGTGACTTTTGGACAACACTGTATATAGCACATTGCTATTTTCCCTAAATTTTTCGATTAAATGGCCAAATTCCCTGAATTTCAGGTTTCAATTTCAATTTCCCTGCCCCCCCCCTGACTTTGGTTTGAGCCCCCCTGGCGTTTTTGATGAGCTGGAGAGCCAATTTTCTTTTGCAGGGGTGCCAAGTTTGGTAGAAACCGTCAGGGACAAAGATTCTTTTCGTAAAGGTTATTTTTGTTTTGCGGCGCCAAATTTTTTTGGCAGAGGCGCCAAGTCAGGGACAATAAAGCTCTTTTTCCTTGAAGGTTATTTTTGAGGCGCCAATTCTTTTCGCAGGGGGCCCTGGCGTTTTCGCTGAGCCCCCTCTGGTATTTTTTTGGAGCGCCAATTTTCTTTTACAGGGGCGCCGATTTTGACAGAAACCGCCAGGGACAAAGCTTTTCTTCATGAACGTACTTTTTCTTTCTGACCCTAGGGGCTACACCCCCCTTAGATTTTTTTCAGGTTTGTACTTTATAAATTTTGAAAATTGTATGACCATTGTATATTTACTTAGCTACAGAGCAGTGAAAATTTAATAATGTAACTCTTAAATGAATCATATTTTTTTATAAAGAATGTTTTCCTTTTATAAATTCAGTTCTGATGTGAAAGTATCCCTATGCCGAGACGGCTATTTTTTCTTAAAGAACCTTTAATGACGTAACTAAAAGCAAGTAAATAAAGTAGTTGATGCTTTAGTTGTTTACTTGATCGGACCAAAAAAGTAATATGACTAGAATGGTAATTTATTGGAATTTAAAGCGTTAAATTTGTATTGAACTCGAACACTGTTTCTTCCTGCTTGAAACCAGTGACTAAGAACGAAAGAGATCAGAATGGACTTAAAGATGCCAAGGGGCTGTTCATATATTATGTAACACAATTTTTCAAAAAAATTGACCCCCCCTCCCCCCTGTGTAACAAACTGTCACATTTACCAATTTAAAAAAAATTTACACGAAAAAATCACTCAAACTTTAAAAAAATATTCATAATCAATATCACACAGGGAAAAAATACTAGGTACCTCTTTTTACACTGCGTGTCACATATAACACGTATATTGTTTATGCACAGGTACAAAAAATAGTACACACATTGGTGTTCTGTGAGTACACATTCCGCGCGAAAATGTATCATCGCCGATGATTCATCGGCAAGATTACGCAAGATCAGGGCTGTAAGATTTTTTTTTAATATCAATGTCAACAGTTTTTTACTGATTACAATATTATTTAAATATACATAGTTTCGTCAATTTTTGTGCGAAAAAGGGAATTATGGGTCACTAAATAGTAATTTCTGTTGAAATAAAAATACATCTGCCAAGCTTAGGAAATAAACATTAAATTTATTAAATTCCGTTACGTAACGTTTACCTAGACCCCCAACTCCCCCCTTTCACAAACTGTAACAATCCCCCCCCCCCTAGGCGCATTACCAAGTACCTGTTTCTTTGAGACAAAGCTGGTCCTTAAATTTTACAACGGATATTAAACCTGGTATGAAAAAATGAAAAAAGTGGAGATAAGCCAAGATAAAATAATAAATACAATAATTTTCTGGCATTTAGGGTTTAAAATATTTTATTTTTTAAACTTTGATGATGGACGCTACAAAAAATGGAAGTGGAATAAATCTATTTTATGTTTCGTCCGAATATTAGCAAATTGAAGGATAAAAATCAAACTTTATTATAGTTGTTGGCATTGATATTAGCTATTTTTTTTATTTTATTTTATGTTTAGTTTAATATACAGTATATGAGAAAATTAAATGTGTGATGACGGACGCTACATGACGGAAGCTACAAAATTTCCATCAACATTTTAATCATTTATTTTTTAATTTATCTATCTCAAAGAAACAAAAACAACAAAGCTCTACAATTTGAATCAAAAAACTCTTAATTTAACAGTAAAATACAACACTACTTAAATACAACACATGAATTATAACTGGAATTCCTTGTTTGGCCGGTTTGAAACGAACTGATTTTCAAGATAACATCTTAAAAAGATGAACATATCTAAAATTGAGAGCTATTGTCAAAGTTTAGAAGCAGCATAAACAGTTATTCGTTCCCTGATTCAAAGAATTTAATATTTTAGCAGCAGCTCCAAAAGAACTGTTAAACTTCTTCTGACGCTTAAGGTTTAATAGGGACTATACAACGCGGGGCCTTACTAGATTTGTAATATTAATATCTAGACCTTTGGACCTCATAACCCCATTTGTACTTATTGTTTTTTTTAGGAAAAAAAAATTTTTTAGCTTTTTAATATATAGCTATGTATATGACCTGATAAGTTCCCTAGGGAACTGATGACCTACTGTTAAATTTGACAGCCATTGATAATATATTATAACGACCTATAGGCTGTTGTGTCACCAACTTTTTTGTGAAGATTTTGTATTTTTTAATAACTTTGCATATAAGGTATATTTTTTGATGTACTGTGATAAAGTTAACAAACTAACAACTCTTTTCTCTAGAATACGCATATCGTTAATATAAAGTATCGCCAACATCTCGGTTTGTTTGTAAACAAATATTAGGTATATTCAGGCCTGTTATTGTTGTCTCTGTTAGTACAAAGCTGTGCGAGTAAGACAGACAAATGTATATGTTGGCTACGTTTTTTTCAGTTTTTAAAAATGAAATGCCCATTCTAGAGAGAAGAGTTATTAGTTGGTTGGATAAAGTCCAAATATAATATTTTTAGGGTTTTTCTTTTGGGTTGCTATTGAAAATTTATGTTGTCTAACGTATTGTACCGGTGACCATTCCTCCACTGGAACTGGCCTTGTATACGAAATATTTTCGTTCTTAGTCCCGATTGGATATTTAACAAACAATAGCTCAGTAAACAATATATTGAAGTGGGCCTTTAAAACGTAATAAGCATATGGTGGATGTTGTGTTTTTGATTCGTCATGCAGCTTTACGCAAGACTAAACATTGACAATACTGGACTATTTTATAAATGAATTATTGTTCAGAAGTGTTTAATTGTTTACACCTAAAACTAGAAAAAAAGTAAATACTTTTTGAGTCATGCTGCATTAGAATTAAATATTTAAATTCATTAGGTTCTCTTTTTAAAATGCCGACATCGAGATATTGTAAGTTTCTTCTTTATATTAAAAAAAGTAAGCACTTAACTACCTAAATAAGGATCTAATTTTAATTGAATTAGCTTGGACTTTTTAAAAATTTTGCCCTTGAAGTACGTTGCTTTTTAGCTTAACCCTTAAATTGAAAGATACCTATATGTATGCAGAAATGGGTTCTCTCCTATAGTATAAGAGCTGGTGGCCATTTTTATTTCATTATTTGCTCCCACTTTTATTTTATATATGTCTTAAAGTACATTCAAATTAAGCTATTTGCAAATCGCCAGGTCCTGGATCGGGTTCCTTTGGATGCTAGAAGCCTCGAAAAGGTGGTCAAATGGAGTCCCCGAAAAATATATTTTTAACTTACCGAGTAAAACAAATTACATTTATCCAATACATACAGATAATAAGACAATTACCAGCTTTATTTTAAATAGATAAACTCAATAATAACCCCCGTGTGGCTTTTACTTTATTGAGTGGATAATTATTTATTTTACCCACTCAACTGTCACTTGTCAAATTATTTTATTGTAAATGTCATTAAAATTTTTGAATAAAAATATGAATTCCTAAGCTATTTATTGGATAAAACCTTGTATGGCACTCATGGGTAAACCGATATTGCCCTCTCGAAAATTAACCTGCTTGCTGACGCCTCGCAGGTTAATTTTCTCATAGGCAATATCTTACTTTACCCACTAGTACCATAAACAACTATTATTACATTTATATTAGTCTGTTTTCACAGTTTTACACAATTATTCAGTAGGCTAAGAGTTAAAAACAGACTTTAAAAACTTTATCTGATATATGTCAACACTAAAAATTCTTAATAATTTTCATTTAATCAAAATGTCATTTCATAAATTCTCATTTCTTTAAAAAATTAAGTATGACATGTTTTAAAGGCATTTTTTAAAGACTGTTCTTACCCCTTGGCCCCAGAATTATTATGTATAACTATGAAAATAGGTTAATCTGAATATCTTAAATGAAATGTATATGACTCGGCAAGTTAAAAATAGATTTTTTGGTAGCTCATTGACATAGCTTTTGGAACTTCTAGCACCCAAAGGAACCGGATCCGGAGTCTAGCAATTTTAAAATAGCTTAATTATGTTTTTTTTATAGGAACCTTTTAAGATTAATGGCCTTAGAAGGCTCTATTTTTTATAAACTTTAGATTACATTACATTACATGTTTGTTTAACCTCGTACTATTCTACTTTAAGCATCCCCTAAGTCCAGGACTTGTGTGGGCTAGTAGTAGAGGGAACCACCGGCTTATACTGACTTTCGAACCAGTTTCTAGGGAGTGTCCGTTTCACTTATCGCCTTCGCCAAATTTCAATTTTTAATTAACTGAAAAAGGCAAATCGGCGCCAGTGAGAATCGAACTCACGATAGTAGACTTGCTATGCATACGCGCTAGCCATTATGCTATGCCTCCCATATTTTTGTAAATTTGCATTTTTATAATTCCCAAAAGAAACAAAAACATTTAAAGAAAAAAAAAGCGTTTTCTTGAATATTTAAATTTTTTCCGACCACTATTGAAATAAAAGCTGGACTTAAATGTTTGAGCCATTTGGATTATGCATTTTATTTTGACCAGGTTATTTTAATACAACACTTTTTTTTATTGCATTGGATTAAATAATGGAACCTTTTCTACAGATATGTTTTTGTAATTCTGGTGTAAATTCCAAATAAAACATAAACTCTTTTAATATAAACGTTTAACTATTCTTTATCCTGGATAGATACCAAACCATAAAATAAGTCTGGTAGAAATACTATGAGTTTCAAAAAATAACAATATTAGAAGCAGTGTAATTGTCAAAAGGCTACGTAGGTAAAAGGCATGAAACTCATCTTTGATGCTAAATTTAATAATTATTGAACATTAAAAAAACGAGTAATATTAATGAAAGTTTAAGCTTAAATAACTAACAGCTGGTCTCAAATTATACATGCTTAAAACACCTAAAATGGTAGGTACAAAACTAACCACAAACACTCATGATTATAATTTTTAGTAAAAAAATTATAATTTAACATATAAAAATGGGGTTAAAACAAGGCAAATGAGACTATAATTAGTTTTTTTTTAAACTTTCTACGGTCTCTGAGTTTGACATGACCGATGCATAGGTAAATTAACATCACACTGCAATGTTTGCATACCTACATGGTTAAAAAAAAACTGTAACGGTGGAGATACGTTTTTATCACAAAAACCACAAATTGGGGACGACTAATTGGTACTTCCGGCGGAAGAACGGACATCCTCGCACCTCATCTATTACTGACGCGAATTAAATTGTATTTAGTGGAACTTGAACACCTTTTATATTGTAGTTTGATATATGTTAAGTCATCGTGCTGATTATTGTAGTTTCGGATGACATATGGGAATCCGTTTAATAATTTAAATTCGAACTAAAATAGGCTCTTGCTGGGTCGCTTTAAGGGGTAACACTTTCACGACATTACATAAAATTAATCAAGTCCTGTGCATATCTATGATTGCCATGCTGATGCTGGAATATATCCGCCGAAGCGGTCACACCCGTCCCTTAAAAAGATCACGCTGCTACTGATAAGCTCAGTTAAATTAAGTTAATAAACAAATAATACAACAGAGAAAAAAATATAAACAATGCAAATCATTGTGGATTTTTTTTTCGGTCTACTTCTACTTTAATTTGCTTACGTTGAAAGGTGTTTAAAACACTGCAGTGCAGGTATAATTTATGCCTATTCTGCTGCCTTTATTAAGAAAATAATGGTAGCTTATGATAGAATACAAACTGTAATGAATATAGAACAAGCCGTGAAGATATGTAATGCTACGCATTGCATTATATACTATTCACAGTCAATGGCATATCGCATTTTCCCAAATACTTAAAAAAAATTATTTTCAATTTTTTTTTTAAATTTGATTTTTTGACAAGACAAAAAATTAAAAAAAAATTCAAAAAATTAAAAAAAAGAAAATTTTTTCAATTTTTTTTTGTTTTTAAAAAAAACTTTTTTTATTGTCTTTTTTAATTTTTTAAGTTTAAGCCCCCATAACTTTTTTGATCTTAGGGGGATTACTTTTAAAATTCGTAGATTTGGTACTTAAAATAATAGTTATTTATGGTTTGGAAAGTAAAGTAAGATATTGCCCATAAGAAAATTAACCTGCGAGGCGTCAGCCAAGCAGGTTAATTTTCGAGAGGGCAATATCGGTTTACCCATAAGTGCCATACAAGGTTTTATCCAATAAATAGCTTAGGAATTCATATTTTTATTAAAAATTTTAATGACATTTACAAGAAAATAATTTGACAAGTGACAGTTGAGTGGGTAAAATTAATAATTATCCATTCAATAAAGTAAAAGCCACACGGGGGTTATTATTGAGTTTATCTATTTAAAATAAAGCTGCCAATTGTCTCATTATCTGTATGTATTGGATAAAAGTCATTTTTCCTAAAAAAAAGTTAAGTTAATCGGAATTTTCTTTCAGATTTTTTTAAAGTTTACCCCCCATCATCATTTTTTTGGAGGATTACTTTCAAAAACAATAGGGATCTTCCCCCCATAGAACTTGATTTTTTCTAAAAATTTCAACTAGATCGGATTATACGTTCTCGAGCTATCGTGTCTACAAAAACGTGACATCGGACGGACAGGCAGACAGACAGAAGGACATTTAAAAAAAGTTTCTTACAAATTTATATTGAAAATGTTTTTGTCTAGGACGATTTTTGAAATTTTTTGAAAATTCGAAACTACCGTATAATACTATTCTAGCGCAGGCGCTGTGAATAGTACAATAATAAGCAATTATTAAAATTAAAATTGCGCAATTATTAAACCGTTTTAAATTTGAATAATTTTAAAACAACATTTAGTTAATTATAGCTGAAAGTTTAATAAGAAATTATTGTTTTAATCTAAGATCTAAATTTTTCTTTATAATTAATTAGTTGCTTTATCTGAACCATCTATAAGTGTTATGTATTCCTTATTGTCTCCCTTCATTATAAGTTTATGTAAAATAGAATATAATTTAACATACTTCCTTTATATTTTAATAGTTTCCATCAGATAAATTAACAGTTGAAATCAGTAGCGGAACTATTTTTTTACGTGTATCCCAAGAATAATAGTGTAAAATTTGTGTTAGTGTAATTTTTGTGTGCAGAAAGGAATAATTCTTAATGGCGATTTCTCCCGTTAGATTAGACAGGGACAAAAGTTCTACCCAAAAAGGATAGAAGACATACGTACACTCCCACTTCCACCCAACAAAACAAATTCTGTATTTGTTCTTTGTTGAACAAATACAATATTTACTTGGCCGGGCGAAAAGTGTAACTATATTATTTTTATTAAAGAAATTACTGGCGCCATCTAAATTTTAGTAGAATTATCTTATTCTACAGATTCACATTAGCTATGTTCGTTCGTGCCGCTCAGTGCTACACTTTCCGGCCAACCAAATAAATACTGTATTTGTTGTATTAAAAAAAAATACAGTATTTATTTGGTTGGCTGGAAAGTGTAGCACAAATGAGATAGAGATAGGGTAGACGTCTTTTGTTTCATAATTCTAGTTAGAGAGCTCCATTAAGACGTTAACTTCTTTGCTGTAAAGGTCGATTCAGGCATAATTATCACTAACTTCATTAAACCGAATTAACAAATTAAGAAAATTAAGAAACATAACCTCAAATTCTATAATAAATTTTCCGTGGTATGCAACAATAAGGTAACTGCCAAATAGATAATAAGCATGTGTAAATACGACTTAATAAGTAAAACGAAACACATATCTATTGCGTAGGAGGAATATTAATATTTGCAGTTGTTGGATCTAAAAATCGTGTTTTTATTTCCAAAGGAACCTTTTATTTTCTTATGTAACTACTGTGTTTTTCCTTAACACTGAAAATGTACGAATTTTAAAATACAGAGGTGTAGCCATCTTCATTTTTATTTTGATACTTGGATAACGATTGTTTATTAAATTTTGCACTAAAGTTTGTGTATTTCAGAAATTCTTCTTTTTCTTTGGTGTATTTTAAGATTCTATCATTATTTTATGCTATATTTTATCTTTTATCTTAATTGTCGCATACCACACAAAATTCATTGTAGAATTTGAGGTTATGTTTCTTAATTTCCTAATTTCTTAATTCAGTTTAGTGAAGTTAGTGATAATTATGCCTGAATCGACTTTAAGAGCCAGGTTTACAAGTCGAGGTAAGAGGTTCACAAAAATCCAAAAGTCCAGCTGGTGGACTACAGCAAAGAAGTAATTTTGGCCCTGGTGCACAAAATCTTTTTAGATGCCACGATAAAAATAATGAGCTAAAATTTGGAAAACAATTATTACGGGTAGAAACACCCGTTATTAAAATCGACAGAGAAATGTTCTTTTTTTTTGCATTTTCGGCTTAAGAATGTCAGAAAACGTCTAGAAAATGTGAAAAAAGTGGGTGTTAAAAAAATGTCTGTATGTCTGTCGAAATTTCGAATCTCAACATTCTAGTATTTAATTTTTCGTCCTCGAACCGTCAAATGAATTTTTCTCTAAAACAGTTAATCGTACAGTATTACAACATGATTACCTTTTTTTATGTATTTTGACCTGAGGAATCATATTTAAAAAATAAAATTACAAAAATGTTACACAGAAAAAAGTTTGGAACAAAAACTGATAAGCCCCCCCCCGTACGCCCCGTTATAATCAGTACATGAAAATGACATACGAAGATTAGTTTACAAGCATATTTTTGTTAAAAAATTATTTTTAATATACTTTAGTATTAAAATCTCAAAAATTACAAAAATGGCTACGTATCCCTGTTAAAAAAACAAGTACCCAGGTAACAAGGGATGTTATATTACAAGAAATTAACATCACTTTTGGGTGTATTTTTAAACTAAATCATAACATCACATAATATTGAAAAATAACATGTATTTAACATCACATTTGCAACGTAACACGTGTAACGTGACAACCATGTTATTTAATAACAAATATTTAGCAACGCTGTGAATATATCGCATGTCACATATTAACGTGGCTTTCACGTGAATGTTATGTTATTTTGCTTCTCACCGACGTTCGAAGCAAAAAAATCGATATAAGATGATGTTGATAGAGTAAATTATTATAAGGAAATTGTATACACATTATACGATTTCCAATGGATAGGGGGCTCTGCCGGGCTTCTCAAGACCACGGACACGGATTAAAGGAATATATTCTCCGCTTAATCTGCAAGTTCGTATTTAGAATCTATCTGTTTCAATCTGTGATTGTTTTAATTACTGATTGATTTTAAATCCGATTTTTTTTATAGGGTTATTGCGTTTTTAATGGTTTTATTTAAAAAAAGCTAATATCCTAGGATATTATTTAAATATTAAAGTACCAGTAACGGCATCCATAAGATATTAGATATAACAGGAATGTGGATTTATGATGTCACAAACACGTTATTTTTGGGATGTCATTGTGTGATGTTATTAGGGGCGGACTTAGGACATCCCCACCATGCTACATTCTTGTTAAATGAGACTACAATCTTAACATCACATGTCACATATTAACGTGACTTTCACGTGAATGTCATGTTATTTTGCTACCTGGGTAGAGAGGGATAGTTAATATTATAGCTATTACATACAGATTCTAAGAAGAGCTGAGCAGTGCAGTTAAATAAAAAAAATTCACATAATTTTTGTGCGTTTATGTTTTTATTCTACACCACTGAGTGAACAAAAATTAATTTATTTTAATGGTGTTATAGGAAACACACTTTTTGTTACAGTTCTAATTGATAATAATATGACTTCACACAATAGCGAGTCTAATTTAAAAGTATTAAATATACACTTAAGCGAAAAAAATACCCGATTATTTGATAATACTATATGTAACATATATTTTTTGCAATTAATTCTTGTGAAACCATCAATAGGCGTGCATAAATTTTGAACAACTTCACAACGATATAAGCACCCCGATAAAAAAGAAAAAAACATTTAAATAATTATATATAATCTTTGTATGCACGTATGTGGTGTATATTGGAAGATATTGTGAGATATCAAAAAAAATTGCTGACAACAAAATAATACTTTCCGGTACAATTTATAAAAAGTTTGGAAAAATTAAAAAAAAACGAAAAAGGTAAAACTATAGTTACCTATAGGTATTTTTTTTAATATAAAAAAGGGCCACGGGAAAACTGATTTCCTTAACTCAGTCGCCCTGCAGTATTAAAATTTTTATTGACGCATTTTTTAGTTCTTATTTTGGCTGCTAAGAACGTAAAATTTTCTCTTTAAATGAAAATTTCTTGAGAACGGTTGGATCTACGGTATCACATAAAGAGTACCTGTTTGATGTATTTTTAACTTTAGTTCTTGAAAAAATTCATATTTTATTGAAAAATCTACAAATAAAAAAGTTTGGGGCAAAAAAGTGACATCGCCCCCGTATTAATAGATATTAAATAAAAAACTTATATTAGATATACACTTAGAAGGGTCCTAGCTCCCTTGGGGCTTAAATTTTAAATAAAAACCACATTTAAGATGTATCCTTAAGAGGGTCGCACTAACCTTAGAGCTCATTTCTAGACCCACCTTTGTATGAACCTTTTTTTATGTTTTTTAACAACCCTTAAAATTCTCAAACTTATTTTTGAATAACCCTGTATATGTATAGTGCCCTTAGAGGTAGTTAATTTGATATATTTTTTAGATTTTCAGTCTGGTAACCTCGATTTTCCCATTTTAATTTTCTGCAGTATTCATTTGACTATCACAGATCCGAGTGTCACACTTTATTCAAGGATGCAGGAGGAATAACAAAGAACATTTACCTCAAGAAGTAATTTCAGACCAATGTTTATTAAGGTATCATCTTTTTGTTTGTTTATTTACTAACAGAAACGCGATGCAGCTTTGTGGT
Organism: Brachypterus glaber; assembly: GCA_958510825.1. NCBI lineage: Eukaryota > Metazoa > Arthropoda > Insecta > Coleoptera > Kateretidae > Brachypterus > Brachypterus glaber. The sequence goes on from OY294047.1 coordinate 4,160,646, forward strand.
GTAAAATGTAGATATCGCTAGTCGACTTTTTGCGTAGTTTCCACCTTATCATGAATTCAAATGATTATACTTAAAAATGTAAAAAACTTTATTGTGTATACTATAATTATGTTTAAAAATATAGTTTATTTAAATATATTAAAATTAAACTACTAGTTCATATAAAACTCATACAGAACTAATGTTTCTTAAAATTTACAATAAAATATCCAAAGTATATGTTTCCAATCAGGAACACTGTACCCCTGTCAGTCATTTTACGACATTAGACTGTGAGTTTACACATTCTTTCTCTCTCTTTACGCGTACTAAGTGTAAGCAATAGTCACTCCCCACCAGCCCCTCACCGTAGTTGATTCACGCTTCAAACAAAGCATACGGTAGATTTCACCATGTCCCTTCTTGAGGCAAAAGTTCTTTCAGGAATACCAATAATACTAACAATCATCAACTTATGTTTATTTATTCTTCTAAAAGGCTTTTTATATGTAGGTTTACTTTACGTGTAAATAAGATATCCCCATAGGATGATAAAATGGCATGGAAGTTACCGAGTTATTCAGTTGGCCAGCACCACAGATTACTGCCCATTTAATCCATTTTCTGTTGCCGTGATTATTTTTAATATATATCGTCGTATCGGAACAACAAGGTTTCAACTAACATTTTTTCAGATTTTCCCTTTTTTGCATTCTTGAATACAGCATTTTACTACTTTTTTGCCTGTACTTAAAAAATAAAGATATTATGCACATAGCCCATTTTATTTACAATGCAACCAGGTTCTATCTGAATTTTAGGAGATTTTTTAGTGCAACGACGTTCTAACTGATAAAGGTTAATTTGAATTTCTTACATGAAAATCATGTAGTCCGTTAATGAAAATTAACTTAAGTCACATCGATGTCAATAATTCGTAAATAGTTTGGCCTGTGATTTTTACCAACATTATCGAGGTTGATGAGGAAGACATGTACGAAACAACTATTAATTATCAATTTTAATAATTATTAATAATAATTTATGCAAAATATTGCATAAGTACAAATTATTAAACCAAACAGCATCAAAAACATGTGAATTTAATGCAAAACAGTACTGTACAGTACGTACTAACTATAATTATAACCCTGCAGGCCGGTTGTACTGCTACTTTTCATAGATTTTTGGGTTATCAATGTTATTTATTTTAGCTAATATTTAAAATATCAACAAAATGTGTATTATAGGTACTAATTTATTCTAATACAAGCCCATCCCAGCATAATACACCACTCACTTATGAAATTTAAGGTAAGTTTCATGATATTAAAGTTTTAAATGATCATAACTCAAATCTATAGTTTATATAGTTGAAACCTTGTTGTTCTTATATGACGACATGGCTATAGTAATACTATAATACTATAATAGTATATTCAACTTCAAGATGAAGTAGTAATAAACAAACGCACGTGATTACAACAGATTTAGTGACAGGGTAGGACTCAAAACAAAATATTTCTATATGACGGTCCATTGCAATGCATTGTACGCTTCACTGAAAGTGCTCACACTGACCTGTTTAATTTTCTATAACACTACTTTCGCAACATTCGAGTGTTTTAACCAATAAAATCACGCGCCCGCTGTCGCTTGAGCGATTTTTTTTTGTTTACTTCCACTGCACCTTGGACTTGAATTTACTATAGAGAGTAAGAGAGATCTAATGTACACGTACTGCATATATTAATAGTAGTAGTAATAAAATAAAAACAAAAATAAAAAAGTTTAAAACAAAAATTAAAATTAAAATAAAATTAAAAAATAATACGAAGTAGGTATTATTAACTACTAATAAGATTATTTGACTGAAAATCTAGAGCACTATTCTGCAATATTGTTGATTGATTATGATGTTGCTTTGAATTATTTGGGTTTCTTGTATTGCTTCCTGAATTGGCACTGTAGGTTCTGGATGCTCCTAAAAATAATGGAATATAGAATAAGGTTTTTATTCGATTGTTTCTAAAAGCTACACTTTTTGTTCATGTTTTACGGGCAAAAAGTTGAACTTGAACAAAAAGATTTTTTCGCCCGCTAAGGCTTGTTATTTTTAAGCTATTTAAAAGACGATGCTTTACTGTAATATTTATAAAGAAATATGACCTTTTGGTCACTTTTGGTCATGAACCAACTGCCCTCTTTGACCAAATACAGTTATTATAATCATTTCATATAAAATAAAAAAACATAACCTCAAAATATATGTTAACTGATTAATCTGTTTTTATCCACTTAAATAAATTAAAAACACAAAATTTCAATTGTAAAATTAATTTTAAAATTTATAATATTCATTCGGTTTCAGAAGTATTATTACTTTTATAACAGACACATTTTAACAGAAACTAATCACCAAGTTATAGCTTTTTGAAAATAAAACCGCAAGCAAAAGAAACAATTCAATTGTTTTTTAGCGATTTAATTGGATAGCAATTTGTCATGGATAACTAAATAAGTAATAGACAGTAAAAAGTTTTTTTTTGCAATTAAAATAAAATTAAGTATATTTTAATAATTTATTATAATTAGTAACAATCGAATAAAAAATATTGTATAATACACGGGCAAAAAGTTAAATTTCGATTTCGTAGGTTTATTACCCTCGGGCCGGCCCCATCGGCCGTCCCTCGGCTTCTAAAAACCTACTCAATCGAAAAACTGAACTTTTCGCCCTTTTATTATAAATAACTATTGTGGCTCATACTGATAAAGTACGAAAAATTTCCAGAATCTCACACTTTCATTCCCTTTCATCCTAAGAAGGTTTTTTAAACGTTCCTTTGAAAAGGTTCTTAGCATATTTCCGTAAACATACTTAGCATGTTCTTAAAAGCTGAATTGCTGTAGTAGCATAAGTGCTTCTACTCTAAACATTCTTCGTATGATTAGAGTATTTTGCTAAGAATATTCTAGTGGGAATATTTTTAGAATAATGCTATAGTGCACATGCTAAGCATGATTAGAGTATTTTGCTAAAAATATTCCCAAATACATATTCTTAAAATATTTTAATCGTGTGTTTTTAGACTGGTAATATGGCGTCTATATTATTTTAATTTTTATAGGTTAGAATTACAAATATTCTTAAAATTGTTGTTAATAATAAAAGTTTTACCCCTAAGTACATAGTAGAAAGGGATGTATTTTTAGACCTAAAGTGATTTTAGTTTTAGACAGACAATTAAAATTATTATTTTTTTGAAATGATAATTATTTGCTATTTTTTCTGTAAACATTGGATTTTCGTGTGGGGCATAATTTTATGCCTGGTAGAGAGTTTTATTTCACAGTAAAATGCATATCGTCCACTAAAGGCTCTAGTTGTCTAACTCCAAATTTTTCAAAAATGAGATTTTTATCAAATTTGCTTCATTATCTGATTACCAACATACTTCAAAAAAAAAAGTTGCATTAAACCAATATCAGCCTCAAAAAATGCAAAAATGTAAATATTTTAAGTCGCTAAGTGTCTAACTCCATCATATGATTGTGAGAAAACAATTAAATGAGAACTGTCACTAATGTCAAACTATTTCTCGACAACAGGGGATCCCGTTTCAAATATTTGTTAATTTACTGTTTGATGATAATTATAATTATTGCCATTAATAATGTATATATATTATGCCTACCTAGTAGTAATATTATATATTAAATATAAAAATATAAATTTTTTGTAATAATATTACGCGATATAATACGATAGGTATCCTCTTTTATCTTCCCTTGGAGTTAGACCATTAGTGAATTTAGATTCTGTGGTTAAAATTTAATTTTCAAATAATTTATATAAAATAGATAACAATGAAAAGTTTTAAATACATTAACACATTTCAAACATTTTTACCTGTGAACAAGCTAGTTTTAAAGTTCTAAATTGCTATAATTAAGTTTTAAATCGTTTTTTACGTCTCCTGAAAAATATGACGTTTTGGAGTTAGAACCTTTAGATGACGATATCGCATATGAATTTTACCTGATGGATGCTATATCTAAATATTTTTATATACTTTAATTATTAGGTTCATCACAAAGACGTAAAAATTTTCGCCATGTCAAAATTTATGATATCACTGAATAAAAAGGATCGAGTATTATAAAATATATTTGAAAGAAAGAGAAAAACTATATTAATATAGAATTCGGAAACGCCTACCTACTTTGTTTTCGCATGAGCAATATTCAATATTATTACTTAAATGCATCCAATAAGAATATTTTAGAATCTTCTAAGAACATTCTTAGTAAAATAAGGCACTATCTTAGAATGTTCCAACTTTTTTTTAAGAATCTTCTAAGCTACTTATAAGAAGGTTTTCGCATAATTAAAGGGGTATTTATTGAATGTCTTTAAACGTTCTAAGAAGGTTCTTGGAAAATAATGCCACATTCTTAGAATGTAAGAACATTCCCGATCATATATTTTAAGAAGGTTCTAAGAACTAATAAAACAATAGTGAACGTGTTAAGCCATATTTTATGTCTATTATGTACTTACAGGTTGCAAATGTATTACTTCTCCGCCGGGTAAAAGTAAATATGAAGACTTTGGTGGAACTTGGACAATTTCTCCATTTGGTTGGACAATGTTTAATACAGGTGCAAAATATTCGTACTAAAAAGAAACAAGCAGTGCAGATATGTAATGCTACGCATTTTATTATATACCATTCACAGTGGATGGTATATTGCATTTTACCAAATAACGCACGTTAAAATTATTTAAAACGTAAGATAAAATATTGCCGCCAAAAAAATAATACTTTCCCTGCAGGCGGCCTAGATGCATTAGAACAAAAGTTAAAAAAAAAAGATTTGAAAAATATTTTTTTTCCGAAAGACGAAAGACTGCAGAAAATACTTTTTATTTTTTTTTTAAATGAAAAATAAAAAAATATGAGAAATATACTTTTTTTATTTTTAACCCCCAATAAATTTTTTGTTTTTGGATTTTTTTCAAAAACAGGACTGATCGAGAGGTTTATTTATTGAAAAAGAGTGTACAAGGATTGTGAGAATCAAGGATTGTGGAAGATTGTCAAGGATTGTAAAAGATTGTTGGGATTGTGAAAGATTGTGACGATTGATAGGGATCAAGTGGCAGATATCAATTTACTCCTACTAGGTTACTTAATTTTTTTTTATTGCTATAGGTGAAGAAAATTTATTTCGTAATCTGAAAACATGATAAATAATGGTATGTTCTAAAATGAAAATAATATTTTTTTTGGGTAAAATTTTGATCAATTGGGCAGGACAAACGGTTTGATGGATCAATTTGAAAATTTACGGGGTTACTGTGGGTCCATTAAGCTGTAAAAATTACGCTCAGCATTAGTCATTTCAAAATTTGTAAATAAGCAGTAGTTTTTCTAAAAAATCGTAAAAAGTTATTTTTTTTTTATTTTTATCAAATTAATGTGAAGGATAAAAAAATATTTTTCTTTAAAAATCATGGTAGGTCCTTGTAGATAATTTATTCAAGTTTTTAAAACCGCCCTTTGATTTACTGTGCGAGCATTAGTTGCTGAGTTATCGATGCTCGGAAACTAAAGGATCCTTTTTCATTTAAAGGCAGATATCTCAGCGAAAAATCGACGTAGAGAGAATATAAAAAAAGAAAACAAGAAAACTAAAGCTGAACAAACAAGCTTACTGACCAATGCATTGGTTTAGCTGAGAAAAAATTTCCCAATCCGTGGACCCAAAAAAAAAGAAATGGTAAATTTTTGTCCCGGGCTATTTCCTATGATTGCGCAATAACCGTACCTCACAAAAAAAATTGCCAAAGATCTCAAAAATAGAAACTTAAAGTTTAATTTTTTTTAATCTCCATACGACCATTTTTTACTGAGATACAGTCTTTCACAAATCCCAGTGTCCAGTAGTGTATATTCTGACAGTTCTATCTGTTGACAGAATATCGCGGCTCTCCAACTAAACAAACCTACTAAATTCGATTAAAATTTTTACTCGGATTTACTGAGTTTTATTAGAATTTTACACTAGGGTAAGGATAATGCTTTGTGATAAGTTACCCGTGTGGGAGTGGAAGGCCTTGGCAGAATTGGAACAGCAGATGATTTAATTTCTTCTTCCTTTCTTATAGGTAAATCTTTATTTAATAAATCTTCTCTATCATGGTACTTGTAGCAGCAAACAACGGTTCTTCGCAGCGCAGTAGTCCATGATACCTAAAATAATAAATAATGGCGATTTCTCCCGTTAGATTAGACAGGCACAAAAGTTCTACCCAAAAAGGATAGAAAGGATAGCTATGTTCGTTCGTGCCGCTCAGTGCTACACTTTACGGCCAACCAAATAAATACTGTATTTGTTGTATGAAAAATAAATACAGTATTTATTTGGTTGGCTGGAAAGTGTAGCACAAATGAGATAGAGATAGGGTAGACGTCTTTTGTTTTATAATTCTAGAGCTCCATTTAATTTCTTTAAAAAATCAAACAATTTTCGAATAATGCAAATACGTCAATCATGCTTTTAAACTAATTTTGAATGATATAAATAAAATTTTACAACAAAATCTTAAAAAATCGCATTTTTTAGCAAAAAAAATTGAAAAATGAGAACCTTAAAAAAAAGGTTTTAAAAAATAAAAATTAAAAAATAAAAACCTTAAAAAAAAAGGTTTTAAAAAATTAAAATTATATAGTCGAATAGAGAATTGTATAAGCTTTAAAATGATATATCACACGACCCCCCTTTCAATTTAAAAAAATGTCTCTTGACACGCCCTACCAACTATACAAATTTGGTTTGGACTACCAAATTGGTATAATTGGATAATAAATAAAACAGAAGATATTATGAATGATGGTATAACTGGTAAAGTGAAATACTATTATAGTAAAAATTATACCTAACATCGGCGCATTATCTATCTGAGTAACAAATTGGATCAAGGAAGCTATGATTAGTGGTTTAAAAATGACTTTTAGTAATATTTTTGTAGTCCATTGTGCTTTTGATAATTTTTAACATTTAGGTTAAATTGACTGTCATTTTACGTCTTACAAATAATAACAAAATCTGTTCAAAAAGTAAAACTTTGTTCAAAATTATAATAAAAGTAAGTTTTTATTCATAAAGTGCTATTATAAACTTAAATTTAACATTACCTGAATAAAATTACGGACCAGTATTATTTTAACCAAAAAATTCTCTGTTATAGTGTTTACTTCAAAAATTTATAGAGCACTGCATATTACTTCATTTAAACAAAATGTTTATAGATTGATGCTTTAGTTTTCTTTTTATGCACTTTTCTTCTTATTTCTTCTTGCTAAAGCAAATTATTTGAATTTTTTTATAAATGTCAAAATAATGTCTTGATTGACAATAAATTTTAAACAAGATGAAAACCTTACATAAGGAACTAAATATATTCTGCCAACCAAATAACAAGAAACAAATGACCATCAACTCAGATAGATAATGCGCGGAGTTTATATTTGATTTGTTTATGTAAAACGACCCTTAAATCAAAAAGTTCTATGGTAAAACCAGAAAAACTAACCCTTTCCTTTTGTTCTTGTGTTCTGGAATCAGATCTTATATTTTCCCAAGGAAGAAATTCGTCCGGCCACCATTTAGGTTTTGCGGAAGCACATCCGTACATAGGCCTGCTTCGACCCGTTGAAAATTTTAGCATTAACGGGATGAAAGATCTTAGTTGGGCTTGATTCATATGCTCTACTCTGACTGGAACTCCATCTGTAAAGAATTAATAATAATAATAATATAATGACATTAAAAAATTAGGGCTCTGGAACACCATTTTCAAAATTAGGAATATAAAAATATCTGTAAATCGTGGGAAACCCCCTTTTATAAGAAATTTGGTAGTATATATAAATTTGTATTTTATTACAAATATTACACCGTTTACGGGCTCCTAGTAGGAGTAAATTTTATAAACAATTGATTTCTGCCACTTTAGATGTTTCAGTTCTTTGGGCAATTTTTACTAATTAAACCCAAGAAAATAGCTTTAAATAACTTTGTATTTATTAAATATAATTAATTATAATTATTACCAATTAATACAATCAATAATTAGCTAAATATTATGAAAACAAATTTAAAAGAACTAAATTTTTAAACGTCAGTTCAAAGTATTTATTTGTGCAAATGTCATTGATCAAGGCTACTTGATGAAAATTTCACAAAATATAATTTCTGTTAATAATTTATTTTTTCTTCAAAGCGTACGAAAATGTTCATATTTTATAACTGAACACACTAGTAAGAAGTGATCTATTTCTTTACAGTAAAAAAATGAGTTCATTGTTGTACGCCGAAAAAAAAAGTTAGTTTGCAAAACCACCACTGGCGGCAGCACTCTTTGACTTTGATGACAGCTATACTTCAAACTTGTTTGTTTATTATGTAAACAGGTGGTTGTGTGAGATTCTGTGCAAAAACCTTGTGTGAAATTGTTTAAAAATGATTGAAGAAGAATATATGGTTTATACACCTACAAATCTCTCCGAAATTGCAAATGCTACATTAGACAAGTTACCATCGAAATCGCGAAAAGTGTACGATTTAGCCTACGAAAAAAATTTAAGCTAAGGAAGGTTTAAGTTTATTTCGAAAGGGTTTTATTGGCCTATTTTAATAAAAAAAACATACTTTATTACTGAATAAATTAAATTCAAAAATTAATATTTAAAAAAAAATATATACATATAGTATATATACATATAGTATATATACATATATATGCTTGAAGAAAAAATACTATCTTTCACTCAGAGTTTTTTACTCGTCTGTAGTTTCCGGACTCCGCTTCCCGTCGTCCGTAAATTCTACAGACTAGTAAAAAAAGCTTTACTTTTCCTCTTAGTAAAACAATATACTATTATTATTTGAATAAAATAGTTAAATAGTTCTAGTAGTGAAAAAACTACTATATAAACTACGGTAGAGAAGACTATTATATCCTCGCATATAATTACTATTCTTTGTTCTCGAGATATTCAGATACTTTCCTATTATTAAATCGGGTAATTGAAATTTCCCAAATTCTTCATTATATTCAGAAATTTTGGGCGTAATTTCTTCTAAATTTTGCATTACATTCGATTCCACAGATGTCAAGCACTCTTTTAAGGGCTCAGTCCCGTAACATTGGTATGTGTATGGCAATTCTGGTGTTGCAGTGGTTGCCATTATCAATGCAGTTTGCAATCCCGTCCTGATCGTTAGCTCATCCATTAGCATCTAAAAAAAAACAAAAAAATACTGCTGCCATACCTAAAAATTTACAGATCGACATACAGGTTTTTATTTAAATACGTGGCCAAACTTCAAGGGGTGATTCTTTGAGTGATTCTATCTTAGAATCACTCAAAGAATCACCATAAATTTTGGCCACGTACTTAAATAACACCCTGTATACCAAAATCTCACCATGAATACTTACTTTAATCTTTTTAACAAGTCTAATTTTATGACGTTGTCTTTTATCCGGTCTGGTCTCAAAAAACATTTTCTTACTAAAGAAACTTGACGTAGATGTACTTGTAGGCAAGGATATTTTCGTTGTTTGTGTCATAGCATTTATCTTTTTAGGAAATTTTAAAGTTTCTGGACATAACTCTGATTTTTTTTTAGGCTTAGGTAACATTGGGTCTTCTGAATGTACCATTATTGACTCGTTTTCCTCCGCTAATGCCTCGTCGGCATCACTCACGTCATCATATTGTGAGATTTTTAGTTCATATTCCTTTTGGTTCCATCCACTTTCATTTTCGTTTGGTTCTTCGTCATCGTCTGTATCAGTTAACATAAAATTTATTAGGGATGGTCAAATTTTTACTTTTGTTTAAAATCGTTTAGCAAGTAAGCAGAAAATATGCCTTTCAGGATGCTAATAAAAAGTGTACAATATAAGTAAAATTACACATCGCAAAAGAAGAATTTCGATGATCAACATAGGTGTGCTATTAGGGATGATCTTACAGTATATTAAAGTACTAGTTTCATAACATACGTTTTTAGCGCACTACAAGTTTATAAAACGAGCCGCTTGCGGTTTTCTAAAGTACTAGTGCGCTAAAAACGTGTTATGAAACGAGTGCTTTATACAATTTTTTCTATTTTGCTCTAAAATTAAAATAAACTTACATTTAAATTGATGACTGATTTAGAGATTTTTGTTTTGGATTGGCATTACAGTTTACACCATGTTTAAAATTCTAAGAACCAATGATATTTTGATATATTTTATAGAAATCTCTTCTCTTTTTTACTGCAATTAACCAAGCCACAATTTTAACATTGTAAAAATAACCTAAACACAACATTTTGTAGAAAATTCAACTTTAAAGCGACATTGACATTTGCACGGAAAACGTCAAGCGATTGGCCAGGTCTGTTGACAACCCAAAAGAACAAAAAGTACAGGGGCCTATAAGAACACGCAAAATGAATGTGATTATGAGCTTATAAGAGTCGCAAAATAGAAAAATATTGTTTTATTATCTTAAATTTTTTGTTTAGGTACAACTAGAAAACTCTGAAAATATGAGACTGATCAAACTTCTCTAAGGGTGCCAATGGGGGCCCTAAAATTTGTAAAATTACCAAAACACGTAAACAAATGTTGAGAAAAATTTAAAGGGCTTGAAATCTTATTTTTTCCTTTTAAGCATGCAAAATTATGTGCAAAATTTAAAAATTATCGATTCTAACCCGTGCCAAAAATCCGCCAAAGTTGCCCCTATCACTAAAATTTACGAATTTCTGCCATAAGTGTGAGTCAAACGTTAAACAAACATTTTAAAAATGTATCAGATCGGACTAAATTTATATTTATTTAATGCTTTCTAATATTTATTTATAATATTAAAATATTTGGCGCTTAGCTCGTTTTGTTTTAGTATTATGAATAGTTATTAGAATACATTAAATAAACATAAATTCAGTCCAGTTAGATAACTTTTAAAAGTTATCGGTTAAAATTTTAACCAAAAAAGAGGAGGTTATCAGTTCGACGTGTGACTTTTTAAAATGTTTGACTGTACAGTAACCAATAACCACAAAATTTGGTGGCTACATAGGCACTATTTTGTAACGAGATCGTTCCGAACTAAGTTACAAACACGTAGCAAGATCGTAATTGTTACCCTTATATTCCCCATTTTGGCGTTCCTAACTAGTGGCCGCTACTTAATTTGTTTCAATTGAGGTAATGATCACGTAGCGGCAACCAAAATTGCTAGTTGGGTGTGGACTATACCATATTTTCAATCCAGGTACTTTTTATCTAATTGAAAAATATACACTTTCACTTAAAACAAAAATTTGGTAATAATATCCATTCATTCTGAGAATGCGACTCTGACGCCACAGCACGTAAATTAAAAAGCACTATGTAGTGTAACTGAATCTTATTTATTAAGACTTAATACATAATTATTATATAGAAAATATATATATATATATATATATATATATATATATATATAAACAAAAATCATTCATTAAATCTTAAGAAATAAGTTTCAATTACCTTACAGAGTGGTTAGTTCACACGCTGTGACGTCAGAGTCGCATTCTCAGATTGAATGGATATTATTTACCATTTAATCTTGGCCTTTTACCACCATATTGTTTTACAGGATGACGTAGGTTACTCCATCTAGTAAAAGCTTTATTGAAGTCATGGCATGGAACTGGATCATTTTCTGATTTAGGGTCAACATCCATCAAACGAAAGTTTTTCATTCGTTTTTCGTATTGCCTAATCTCCTGCTCCTTCATTTTACAAAAGTCCGCAAAGTTTAGGTAGTCTGCCGATCTATCCATTTTCAAATTATTTGGCTAAAATAAAGACCAAATAACTGATACATTGGCTGGAGAAGTTATTAATAAGGTTACTCCATCTAACGATCGATGGTGTGATCAAACTTGAACAAGCCATTTCATGCTCCGTATGGCTGTTGCGTTGTTTAGTTGGTTTTCTTATTCTTCTTGTTTTTTCTTTTTTTTTGTTGAAAGTTTGGGCTGTATTTTAGAAGTTTTCCTCATATTTACTAAAACGCTCAAACCCACCAATTAACAAAACACAAAAAAGACAACTAAACAAAGCAACATCCGACAGGGACGGCACACGAGTAAAAAAAGTCATCCACCTCCAAGGTAGTGACGGTCTTCAGCCATTCATTGACTAAGTTAGAGCTCCAGCCGATTATTTTTACGAATTCTATTAAAATTCTAATTTCTTATGTTTCTTGTTAATTTAAGATTGTGAAACCTAAGCTTACAATTTAAAATATCACAAAAAAGCAAAAAAGTTTATTAAAATTTTAGCTCTAGCTCCACATTTAAAAACTTTTAAGAATTTTAGGCTTTTACAATGTGAAATTAAAAAAATATATAAAACCCAAAAAAGCCTTAGCGCCGCAGGCGAAAACTGACGGTCTGCTTAATTTTTAAAACAGTTTTACAAATTATAATTGCACAAAAATGCTAGAAAGATCTAATGCCGCAAGCAAAAAAATTGAAGGTCCTTTGGGCCCTAAAAATTGCCCTGTATATTTGCATCGCAATACACCTTAACTTTAAACTCGTTCGTTAATGATGACTAACAAATTGGCTTGTAAAAGAAAGCATAAAAATAGGGAAGGCAAATATTTATTTAGGGACGGCAAAAATTTATTTAGGGACTGCACACTTTTGTTTAGGGACGCAAACATTTATTTAGGGACGGCAAACATTTATTTAGGGACGGCAAACATTTATTTAGGGACGGAAAACATTTATTTAGGGACGACAAAAAATAACTGAGGGCGGAAATTGCCGCCCCTATTTGTCCGTATTAACCTTGAAATTACGCCCGTGACAACCGATCAAATGACCTTACCATATGAGGGCCAGATCTGCTGAATGAATTGAATTTAGTGGTCACACTACTTAATGAGAAAAAATATTGGGGCCGGTGAACTTACCGGCCACACGAATTCTCAATTTTTTTTTAAACCAAAAAAAAGTACTTACCTTAAATAGTATTTTTGCAAAAAAAAAATTGCGGATTACTCACAAATTAGCGAGAAATTAATTTAAAAAAGTACGAATTTTGTGCATTTTTAAGTACATTTCTCTTCTTCTTCTTCTGCTTCTCTACTTCAATTTAGTACCCTGCTAAGATGATAAATAAACAGCGTTGTCAGATTGTGCATATATTGAAAACGTTTTTTCTGAGGTTAATATTAAAAATGTACAAAAAGCAATCAAAAACTATAATTTCATTATAAAAAAAACACAAACGTAAACCAACGCCTCCCATTAAAAAAAAAACACCAAACCAGCAAACTACCAAACCAAACCATTGTTAACGTTAACCAACGCCTCCTATTAAAAAAAAAAAACCAAACCAGCAAACTACCAAACCAAACCATTTTTAACGTAAACCAACGCACCCATTAAAAAAAAACACTAACCAGAAATTCGTGAGTATTTTAACAATTTTTTATTATAAAAATTTCAACAATTATTTTATTATATTTATTAATTTTCAGAGAATAGTAATAAGCACTATGAAATCAGTGCTGCTACTCACAGAACACTAGGTTACTACAAACCTCGCTTTCGGCCGTAATACCCACACCGCTAATATCTAAAACTTACATCTGACAACGCTGCATTTTTTTTACAAACATACACGAAGTTAGAAACATACATGCACGAAGTTAGAAACATGTAATCTGTCATCATTCTTTGTAAAATAAACAGTTATTTTTAAATATAAATTTGTTCTAGATAAAAAACAACATTTTCCGCATTCAGAATTATTTATAATTGTTAGTTTTAGCATTACAGTGAAAAATTAGTACAAGATTGGCGTTATTTTTTGTGTCCGGTAAGTTCACCGAAACCAAAATATTTATTTTTTTACAAAATAGACAGGTAAGTAGGTGCTTAGATATAACTTTTAAGATTAAAAGACAAGGTGTCACAAAGTACACCACTCTCCCCCCCTTTGGACCCACAAATATAAATGTTGTTTGCAAATATTTACACTGTAAATTTTACAGCGATTTTAATATGTAAATAATTAAGCTGTTTATTATTCAGTAACTTAAATCATTCATATAGTGAGGACCAAATATTGATTACAAAAAATTTTAGAGCAAAATAGGTTAAATACCAAACTGGGCTCCTTAATGGCAGGAATTCGTTCCGAGTTTGGTTTGGTTTTTGGTTAGTTTGGTGTATTTTTAACAGGCACGTTTACGTAAACCAACACCCTCCATTAAAAAAACGAAACACCAAACAATCAAAAGCCATATGGCGCCGCCATATTGAGGAGCCCAGTTTGGCATTTAGTAAAAAAATTCGAGCAAATGTCATCCTAACCTAGATTTTAAAAGTTTTTACAGACAACTTTCAACTGTTTTGAGAAAACAAAATAATCTACTTACCTTGAACCTACCGAAATTAGTTAAAAATTCACGATACTTTCACAAAAATACACGTCTGCACATCAATACCACGCAGCTTTGTCTCAAACAATAATGATTATGGCGACGATTTTGCGCAGGTCCTGAGCAGATCCAAATCTGTAACGCCTTTTGATGACGTAATAAGACGATGCGCAAAATACTTCCATAGTAGATACTTTGTTGTTAGGGGAAACTGGGACCAGATGGGTGAGCTTAGGAACAGATAAACTGGCAGTATACAAAGCAGGGTATTTAGAGATGTATTATATTCTATTTTTTTTTTAATACAAAAAAGAAACGAGAAAATAAGAAAAAATCTATAGGATCTATAGTTACTCCATAGTAAATGCTATATAGCTACAATTTTCACACTTGGTTTTATATGCTATAATTTTTTTATGAGTAATGTAAGATATTTTTCTCACGACTATACCGTTTTTACTTCTGCGGCTATAGTAAAAAGTCTCTTTTCGCACGACTGCGTAAAATTATTAGGTATAGAGTTTTTTACTAAATTTGGGTCTCATCAAAACTTTTTTTACTATAACTAAGGCCAAAAAGGCTCAAAAAATATATATTTTTTTATTTTTCAAATTTCCCAGTTTGATGGATCATATCATTTTATAAAATTAATAATAATTTAGCACCGCAGGTGAAGTTTTTTGAAAATTTACAAGCAAAATATTTAAAATATCATTTAAAAAAATCGAAATTGGAAGGCTTGGGGGGACTGCAGTCGGCCAGTCCCACCCCTGGGTGAACCAGTGTTGGTTTGGCAGTAAAATCCATATTGTGGTACCTATGTCGGGTGGCAATTTCCCAATTAATAAGTCGTTGGTCGGCAGGTGCGTAAATCTTACGGTCCGTTGCACACGTTGTTACAATTGCTAAAGCGTGTTTCACTTATTATTATTAATTCGCATTGTATCCACTAATTACAAGTGGCTGGGAAACTACTAGGGTTGCTTACTTAAAATTACAGCCGCAGTTAGTTCTATTATTGAAATCTTCGCCGAAAAGTCAAAATCTTTGACCCTGTTTTTTTTTTTCACATTTCTAGACCGAGTCGAACTCAGTGGAAAAAAATTTTTTCGTCTGTCTGTCTGTCTGTAAACTCGATAACTCCATTTCTAAATAAGATATCAACAAGCGGTTTTTTGCATATTGTTTCTTATCGTATTTCGAAGAGCTAATTAGATTTTGGGGGTAAATGATTGGGGGTAAGGGGGTAAGAATCTTGTAAAACTCCTATTTTTTGAGTTTTTTGGTTATAACTAAGGCAATTATTATTGTATTTTATTAATTTAAATCTTATTTGAAAGATAATTTTAAATTGGTCAAAAAATGTTAGAAACAATTTTTTCCTAAAATGCATTGTTTTCGAGATATTGGCGTTTAAAGCAGTAAAACGTTTTTTTAGCATCTCACTTATTTATTACCCGATTTCAAAAAAATATATTTTAAATGAAAGCTGTTTTTTAGCCCTATAAAAAAATGCTATATACAGTTTTTTGCTAGAATATAACGTTTTAAAGTTACAGACTTACAAACTTTAATAAATGATGTATGTGAATTAATGGTTGCCTATTCACGTGATCACACAACATTATTTTTCATAACTTTTTAAATTAGTACCTTATTTTATCTGGCAACCCCAAAACAAATTCAAAAGAATCAATATTGTAGGACAAACATGGTAGGCTGAGGATGTGGTTTGAAGCCCTTTTACACTGCTCGATACTTGTGGTTGACGTTTGAAAAGTTTCCTGACCATTGTTTGTCGTTTGTTAACTGGTTCGTTAAATAATCCTGGTTCAGGTTTCAACGAGCCTTTACCTCGCGGTGTTATTACGGGTTTTCTCTAAATGTAACCAAATTGGTTTCCTGTTTAAATTATAATATTGAATATAATATTTTACTTCCCGTTTTTACAGACATTCAAAACATGAAGTTTGTAGACGTAGAAGGGATACGGCAATATCGTTTTTAAAGCCACTTTACACGGAGCAATTTGTGCGCAAGTTTAATGCTATGCAAGTTTGTTGCAAGAATGATTCAGTCACAAATTATTTAGATCAAGTCCTACTTTTCGGCGATTTTCACGCAAGTTTTATGGTTATTTTCGTGGTACCAACCTGGAAAAAAAGTTACCAAATCGATTTAATTTTACTAATATAGTAGCAACTGCACATGTTAATAACTATTATTATTAATAATAGGTCGCTCTGCCTAACTAAAAAACTTCCTTAAAAATGTTAAGTTTTTGGCAACAAACGCAGAGACACGTCAAAATTGTCTGGTTGGCAGCACTGTTTACCTTGCAATATATAGCACCAAACTTGCGTACAACTTTCTCCGTGAAAAGGCAAATCAATGTCCAATTGTCATCATGCTATATCTGGCAGCAAACTTGCATAGCATTAAACTTGCATACAAATTGCTCCGTGTAAGGTGGTCTTTAGCTTAAAATTTTAAAAATAAGGGAAAAACTTGCGATTTGTATGATCTATAAGTTTCGTAAGCATATACCTACCCTAATAATTTTTTTTCTATTGTGGGCAAAGTTGCAGTTTTGGATGTAACTAGGCCCACTTCTTTTATATATTTTTTCTGGTACCTATTTTTAAGTTAGAAATCAATTTTTTGCCTTAATTAATTTTACCGATATTTGTTTTACAAAAATTTTATTAACAATAAACCACATTTACCTGGGCAAAGTTGCAAGATTTTACGGTACTAAGATTTAAAAGTAAAAACATAATACACTGCCCAGTAAAAGAGCTTTCCCATTTTACACCTTCTCGAGTAAAATGGATTTTTTATCATTAGATTTTCACGAAAACTACCCCCCGCCTTTTAGTGGGTGCAGTTACAACTTTTTTATTATGAAATTCTATTTCAGCAACTCTAAAAACCCCAATAAACCATTTTTCAGAAAAACTACCCCCAACCCTCAGGAGGTGAAATTAAAAAAGAAAAAAATATTAAAAGATTTGGTTTTAGCGACCTCAAGAACCCTAATATATAAATTTTCAAGAAAAAAAGCCCCTCAGGGGGTGGAGTAAGAATTTTTTTATTATCAGATTCACTTTCAGCAACCTGAAAAACCCCAACATACCAATTTTCACGAAAACTACCCCCGCCCCTTTGGGGCTGGAGTTAAAACATATTTATAATCAGATTCACTTTAGCAACCTCAAAAACCTACTTCCCACCCCTCAGGGGGTGGATTTAGATTTTTTTATTATCAAATTCACTTTCAGCAACCTCGAAAACCCAAATATATCAGGGGGTAAAATTAGAAAAAAAAATATTATCAGATTCATATTCGCCAACCCCAAAAACCCCTATATACCAATGTTGACGAAAATATTGAAAATATTTAAAAATATTTACCCCCTCGGGGGTGGAGTTAGAAAGAATTTATTATCATATTCAGTTTCAGCAACCTTAAAAACCCCATAGTAATTTTCAAATTAAAAAAAAAATGTATTTTTCCCCTTGCCGTACCCCAATGTTCACCAAAAACAATCCTGAGCTAGAACTTTTGGTAACAGATTCAAGCGCTCTTAAGTTGTCGTGCCCACAAGATTTCCCGAACTGGCCGATCGACCGACCGACCGATCCATCGAATGACTGACAGAGCAACAATTTTTTTTTTGTTTGAAATTGACTTATATCTACATAAAACGTCATAAAACGCAAAAATACGCAAAAAAATTGAAAACTTTTGCACGAAAACGATATCCGAAATTTTGAAAATTTTCAAAATGGGAAAGCAAAAGTCTTAAAAAATACATGCAGTAGTACATAGGTAGTACAATATACTACTAGATAACATATGTATCTATTTTTAGCCTAAAAACTTTGTTATAATTTATAATATGTATAATATATTACAATATACATATCAAATAACTTTTGTATTCGACGGTCCACCCTATAGGGGGGATGTAACCTGCGGGGTGCCCAGCGGAAACAAACTTTAATACTTTGATGAATATGCACCCATTAACATATCTTTGTCGATGTTATTAATTATTCTAGGTGTTGGCTTAATAAATTAATGATTTTACACTTGGGTGGACAAACTCAACCAATTACTTCGGTGAAAATGTTGACGAATTATTGCATTCATGCGTGATGAGTCAAAAAGATTGATTATAAATGACATACATTTCTTTAACACTTATCAATGTTTTCGACTTAAAGTCTGTTTGTCAAAACTAACTCTGTATTACAGAGTCTGTAACACTCCGAAGTTTTAACTAGCTTTTTCGTGTTACGTAATGACTGAAATCCACCAGATGGCGAAATAGTCTACGAACGAGATATGGAGCACTCTAGATTTATGATTTTATAAAATTTTATGACTATAACCTCAAATTTTGTTTATGTTAGAAAATAAACGTCGAAATATTTTATAAGTTGCTACTAAAGTATAATACTTTTATCGGTATTATGTGATTACTTTTAGTATTTTGTGATTACTTTTAGTATTTTGTGATTACTTTTAGTATTTTGTGATAACAATGGTTTTTCTATAGTTTGGTAATTAAACGTATTTATAGTTGACACAAGAAAATATAATACTTAAATCACCAGAATCATGGCTTACAGTTTCTGATGTGCCACATATAAAGATTTAGAGACTTGATGGTTATTTCTAAAATCATATACCAGGTATCTATAACTTACCTTAGATTAACCAAACAACAACCATAAAAACACACTAAAAATAAACGTCACTGTAAACATATGTTTATAATATCACTTTTTACGCATAGCGTCACCTAGCAGCCACCGACTAACTACCATTTAAAAATTAAAATTAGGATCTAGAAGGCTTCCGATCTCGCTCGTAGATACCAGCGCTTTTTGTTCAATACCTAACCAAATCAAACTACAAGTTACCAGTCCTTATTCTCTACGTTCATGGTCAAAACCAAGACTTGTTCTTGGACTTAATATCTGGACTTAAAATACAGGTTGTCATCTTGGTTTTTGCTTCATTCTGAACCATTTTGTTTAGCCCTTTAAAGCACGAATCTTTCTAACGACCGAATTTCTAAAAATAGTTGCATTATAAGTTTTTGGGGTGGCTGATCACAAATCTGTTATCACATTTTCAAAATTTAAAATGGCGTGTCCAATATGGCTGACCGAATTCGTAAAATTAACTCTGTAATAAAAATTGGTATATGTGGGTTTTTGGGGTAGCTGATCCCGAATCTGTTATTAGATTTACTTTCAGCAACCTCCAAAGCACAATATACCAATTTTCACAAAAATCACCCCACCCCTAAGGGGGTGGATTTAGAAAAATGTTATTTCAAGATTCAGTTTTAGCAAGCTCTAAACCCCTATGTACAAATTTTCACGAAAATATTGAAAACATTTAAAAATATTTACCCCCTGACCCCCGCGGGGGTGGAGTTAGAAAATTTTAATTATCAGATTCTAATTCAGCAACCTCAAAAACTCCTATACAGCAATTTACAAATATTTAAAAAAAAAATAATGTTTTCCCCATTTGTCCCCTTGCCCCACCCCAATGTTTACCAAAAACAATCCTGAACAAGAACTGTTGGTAACATACCTGTATTCCAAATTTTAAGCGGCTACTTTAGGGCTACTTGCACCAATGATTTATGAACTTTAAACTTGGATTAAATTGATGGTCAACCAATCAGAACGCAGCATTTTTAACTTAAACTCGGTTTACGCGAGATAAGCTCAGATCAAAAGTTGGTGCAAGTGGCTCTTAAACCGTTAACGCTTTAAGAATTCTTAAGTTCTCGTGCTTACAAGATTTCCCGGACAGAACGAGCGATAGACTGACTTTTTTTGTTTGCTTGAAATTGATTTATATCGACATAAAACGTCAATTAAAGCAAAAATACGCAAAGAAAATTTTTTGAAAATTTTTGAACAAGAAGCGGTCTTATCTTTGATGCAAATTTGTGTATTTAGTTTTATTAATGTAAATTTACAAAAAAAAAACACAAAAATGACTTAAAATGGAAAAAATGATAATGATCTAGGTGGTAAGTATACTTAGTAAGTATTACTTACCACCGTGCTTGTAAGGGTTAGTTTAATTTTAGTTTATCTTTTTAAATTTTTAAATACACTCTTTTAGTAAACGTCTACAAATATGATTGGTTAAATCACTGGACCATGATAATACATTAATTTGATTCCTAAAGATAGATAATTAAATACTGAATAAAAAATTATAGGTAATGTGAGACATCAGAGAAAAAAAACTAGGTAAGGTCTAATGGGGTAACTATGAACTTCAAAGCCTTTTTCTAGACTTAAAAAAAAGTTTATATCTTCATACATTATCTTCCAGTTATTGCAATTATTAAAAAAAAATTTAAAAATTGTATTAGAAAAAGTATATAGGTACCTTTTAGACTCTAAAAACAGAACTACAAAAAACTTACGAAGAAAAAAAATAGCATGGTAGGCTAGGCCATATTAAGGTTAGATCACATGCAAAACTTCGCTGCTATAGTCGAAGGGTTCCTGGGTTATTAAATAAAAACCGAATTATTTGAGCCTCTCTTGAAGAGGCGTTTTTGGACATATGTTTATAGGAACTGTTCATATTTTTTAATGTAAGGTGGATGAGTCAATTATTGCCATATTCCTAATATTGCCACCTCCTCTTAAACTTGTTAGTTCGTCCTCTGTGTCATAGATGGCACTGCCAATATATCTGCTATATCGAAAAGATTCCTGTGAATATGATGTATCTGTATCCAGTTGGTACTGGCGTACACAAAAACGCAGTTCGTGTTTCGTGCTCTTCCACTATAAAAACTTGTGCTGACTGGCGCTAGCTGGGTAGCATCGATTATTGCAGGGCAAGGACGTATGCAACACGCAGGTGTATTAATGGTTGCCTATTCACACAACTTTCTATTTCAAAACCTTTGAAATTTGTACCTAATGCCGATGTTTTGACAAGGTGCTTGCAACTGTTCAGCTGGTTTTCGTTTACACTAACCCCAGTGTTCTCTAGTTATTGACCATTCATGCGAACCGCAACCAAACATAATTCAAAAAACGTTTTAATAACATTCCGGGGCTTCTGAGCAGCAGTAATCGGCCATTGAAATGTCTGTCGTGTAAAGCTTCTTAATACCTTCTAATTCTTCCACTATGATATTTAATTTCAAATGGGTTTATAAATGACAAAACTGGTATAGACTTCACCAGTGTTGTGTAATAACATCTATAAATATTTGTTTACTAAGGGAACAAAAGTGCCTTGTATTCGGTTTTATTTTATTAACTTTGATTAATATTTTTTGACAAAAAAAATTCAAAACTTTCTAAATAGAACAATATGAGGTGAAATTAATTATTAATCATAAAAATGCTATAAAAAATCATATTTTCTAAACTGTAGGAAAGATTTATTCCAAAATAATTTTAATAATTGATCATTATAACTGTTTAGATTAATAAACACTACAAATAAAAACATGTTATAGATAGTGAACGGACGCCACTGCAGTGTCCAGTGCAGTGCAGGCTTCTAACATTAAGATATTAATATTGGCTTGATTCGATCTTAAGTTCTATCAAAACATAGATCCGTTTTATACCATCTTAAATACAATGTTTGATAAGGCCTCAGTTAACCCCTAGCATAAAAACTATATATAAAAAATGTCTAATTAATGGCTCTAATATGGTTAGTAAACAAAATTCTAGAGTCGCTCTGGAGGCAAGATTTATTCCAAAATAATTTTAATAAATTGGTTGAGTTGTGGGAGTTTTAATAATTGACTATTTAAAAAACTGTTAAGAAAAGATTAATAAACACCACAAATAAAAACATCTTATAGATAGTCAACGGACGCCACTGCAGTGTCCAGTGCACTGGCTTCTAACATTAAGATATTAATATTGGCTTGATTCGATCTTAAGTTCTATCAAAACAGATCCGTTTTATACCATCTTAAATACAATGTTTGATAAGGCCTCAGTTAATCCCTAGCATAAAAACTATATATAAAAAATGTCTAATTAATGGCTCTAATATGGTTAGTAAACAAAATTCTAGAGTCGCTCTGGAGGCAAGATTTATTCCAAAATAATTTTAATAAATTGGTTGAGTTGTGGGAGTTTTAATAATTGACTATTTAAAAAACTGTTAAGAAAAGATTAATAAACACCACAAATAAAAACATCTTATAGATAGTCAACGGACGCCACTGCAGTGTCCAGTGCACTGGCTTCTAACATTAAGATATTAATATTGGCTTGATTCGATCTTAAGTTCTATCCAAAGATAGATCCGTTTTATACCATCTCGAATACAATCTTTGTTAAGCCCTCGGTTAAGTCCTAGCACAAAAACTATATATAAAAGATGCTCTAAATATTGGCTCTAAAATGGTTAGTAAAAAAATTCTAGAAAGTTTACTCCTAGAGTCACTCTTCTACCAGCTCAAGATCTGCGATGAGTATAAAGATTTATTTATTTGTTGTCTATGTATTATAATATTTATAAGGATTATAAAGTATACGTATTTTTTCTTTTCTTGTTCACTAATCCTGGTTTATTGAATCAATTTGGAAAATTATGTAATTTTTTATTTTAACTAGTTTTATACAGAGCGAGCTCGAGCGTGTGAAAAGACCGCCCCCTTTAACTTTTAAACGGCTTAATTTATCAACTTGAAATTGGGAACACGCGAATAATATTAATTAAAATTAAAAACTAATAATATAATCAAAATAATTTTTTGGAATATATGTAATATGCTTAGGGGCACAATGGAGACAGTGGGCAAGGGGGAATATTTTTTTTAACAGAAAGGGGGCCCTGTCTTCATTGTGCCACATAAGTATATCAAATATATACCAAAAAATTATTTGGGTCGTGTTATTTGAGTGTTTTAAATTTCTAGTTGATATCTTAAGGCGTTTAAAAATTAAAGGGGGAGCGGACTTTATTTTTCTAAACACTAAGCCCAGATTTTATAGTAAAATATTTGTATTTTAAATACATGTAATTCATGTACATTTTATGGTTTGATTTCACATAAAAAAATATTTTTAGTAAAGGCCTATTAAGAAGATTGCATTGTTACGTATTACGTTCTTATGCGAGCCAGGCACTAAGGGCATATCCACAGCCTCGCATAACATGCATAATACATAAGAATGCGATGTCGTGATTGGCTTGATGTGTCGTCATGTATCTTGTAAGCCAATCGCGGTAAAGCATTCTTATGAACTATGCTTGTTATGCGAGCCTGTGAATACGCACTAAGTCGTTCTAAAAATGAATATCAAGAAATGGTGCCCAAAAAATTAAATTCTTACAACCGCTTTATGGTCAAAACCGAGGACAAAACTTTTATAAATAAAAATACGATTTTTTAATCAAAATTTTATAAAGTTTAAACATTGTAAGAGCATTTAAAGTACAATTAAAAAAAAATACTTATTTGGTTTTAGGAGAGCTGCAGACTGCAGTCTGCAGTCCTTAACACATATATACATATCTTGCTTAACATATGTACATATCTTTCTTAACATATGTACATATCTTGCCAAATAAAATAACTAAGGACCTATGTTAATATTTTGTATGGTATTTTTACATTTTATGACACTGCAATACCATGGTATGTATGCATACAATGTATGCTATTTTTAAAATCATGACTAAGGATATTTATTCTCATAATTAAGGCAGTTTTTTTAAGCAGTGTTATTAACTGCTTATATTTTTTACATAAATTAAACTAATCTATACATAAATTCACTCAATATACCACTAAATTTTATGACCTGTTTCTAGAAATACCTACTGATAATTTATCATTGATAATTTTATCGATTTTCATTATTTTTTAAATATTAGTTATACTGCTTATCAAAACATTGTATTCGTAATGTATACTGTAAAGAGAGGTAAATTTTGTAAATTCTTAATTATACATAGCGTGTCAAAAGTTCGCCCCCTTAGAACGGCTTAAGATATCAACTTGAAATTTAGAATACCTAAATAACATAACTCAGATAATTTTTGGTAAATATTTGATATGTTTAGGTGTCACAATAGAGTTCTCTATTTAACCATATACTTTTCTTTTTAACTTTTTTTTGAGGGGGTTAATTACATCGGCACTTAGTGCTACTAAGAGTGCCGATGTATTGAAATCTTCGCCGAAAAGTTAAAATCTTTGACCACGTTTTTTTCACATTTCTCGACGTTTTAGACCATTCTGAGTCGAAATCAGTAAAAAAATTTTTTGCGTCCGTCCGTCTGTCTGTCTGTCTGTCTGTGTCTGGGTGTAAACTAACTCCATTTCTACATGAGATATCGACTTGCGGTTTTTTGCATATTGTTTCTTATCTTATTCCGAAGAGCTGATTAGATTTTGGGGGTAAACGATTGGGGGTAATGGGGTAAAAATAGGGTAAAACTCCTATTTTTAGCGTTTTTTGTTTATAATTAAGGCAATTATTATTGTTTTTGATTAATTTAGCACTTATATAAAAGATAATTTTAAATTGGTCAAAAAATGTTATAAACAACGTTTTCCTAAAACGCATTGTTTTCGAGATATTGGCGTTTAAAGCAGTAAAAGGTTTTTTTAACATATCTCACATATTTATAACCCGATTTTTAAAAATTATATTTTAAATAAAAGCTCTTTTTATAAAAAATGTTATATACAGTTTTTTTAGAATATAATGTTTTAAAGATACAGAATTTAAAATAAAACAATACACCTAGTTTGAAATATGCAAACTAGATGGCTCTAGTGTACAATAGTGTCGATGTGTTGACAGGGTGCTTGCAACGTTTCATCTAGTTAAGTATTGAAAATAAAAAATTTCGTCAAAACTTCATTAAAATTTTTTGTTAGTGAATAATTTCAAGATATAGGAAAAGCGCATTTTTTAACAATAAAAAATTGAAAATTCATTTAAAAAAATGTTCTCCCTTGCCCTCCTTCCGCCATTGTGCACCCTGACTTATCAAATATATACCTACTAAAAAATTATTTGAGTTAGCTTATTTGTGTTATAAATTTAAGTTCATACCTTAAGATGTTTAAAAGCTAAAGGGGGGCGGACTTTGGGCACTCCAAAATGATAAAAATTTGCGTTACGTAATACTTGAACGTTCCCTAACTTACTTTCAGTGTCACCTCTGTCACTCGATTGCTTAAAACTAATGAAACTATTCAAAGTAACCCCATATAACGGTATCATACATAGGTGTAGTATGGATCCTTAAAATTCGTGATTACGACCATAAAATTAACAATTGGTGAGAATTTATAATTAACAACACCTTTTTTATCATTAAATTAGTCTATTCTCTATAAAAATTATGTAAATTAATCGTTTTTTAATGTTAATTTAAGTTAAAACACTAAATTAAGTTTAAAGGATATGCAGGTATACTCAATTATTTGTACATTTTAAGCTACATTTAAATAAACAAAAGTGTTAATAACGAAATACATACATAATTTTTTTGTACTAACCACACTGAGATAAATTTTTACATCCACGTGCATAGGTAATTTACTTGCAGCTGCTGCTGATGTGAATTTACACTCGAAGCGTTAATATAAATGCGGTGTGTATTATATTTTTACATCCACTGTGTAAAGTTTACACCAACGCGTAAATATACTTTTTTCCTAAAACCCTCAAAACCCTCGAATTTATTAAAAAAAATAGAATAACCATTTTGTTATTGTTCTATTTATGAATAGTGTTTTATGGAAAAACTACTCAACAGAAAAATAAAACTTATATTCGTAATCAGCGCTACAAAAAGTACCAATATAAAATAGAAACAGAAAACATACACAAGTCTTAACAACTCAAAATTTGCAGGCCAGTGTTACCGCCTAAATAAGTAAAATATTATAAAATGTATGTTTTAAGGATATTGTATTAATCACACTTTTTAAATATTTACTTTTAATCAACACTTACCAATTATTTCTTTGAAAAATCTAGCACACACAAAATTATACGTACGCTCTTACAAACGTAAACAATTATAATGGTCGACAGCCACCAGACTCGATGAAGCAGGAATTCTGGCTTCTCGAGTCACGTGACTAGCTTAACGCCCACGATTGGCTGGCTTGTACATCAAAAGTGTGATTTTTACACTTCGGGTGTATTGTTGCTAAAGGTATGTTTATAAAAATACACTTTCTTGAGCTCCGAATGTATTGTTGCAGAAGGTATGGATGTAAAAATACACACTCTAGGTCAAAATCACCTCACCTGTGTAGTGTCACATCAATGTTGATGTACATTTATATAAAGGTGTAAAATTTACACATTTATAGTGTATTTTTTTACACCTTTTCAATGTAATTTCTTTCAGTGCAAGGAAAAAAGTTTATTTTTCTTCAAGTGTACTAAAACGTTCATATTGTATAACTGAACACACTAGTTAGAAGTGATCTATTTTTTTACAGTAAAAAAATGAGTTCATTGTTGTACGCCGTAAAAAAAAGTTAGTTAGCAAAACCACCACTGACGGCAGCACTCTTTGACTTTGATGACAGCCATACTTCAAACTTGTTTGTTTATTATGTAAACAGGTGGTTGACTCGAGATTCTGTGCAAAAACCTTGTGTGAAATTGATTAAAAATGATTTAAGAAGAATATATGGTTTATACACCTACAAATCTCTCCGAAATTGCAAATGCTACATTAGACAAGTTACCATCCAAATAGCGAAAAGTGTACGATTTAGCCGAAAAAAATTTTAAATGGAAGGTTTAAGTTTATTTCGAAAGGGTTTTATTGTCCTATTTAAAAAAAAACATACCTTATTACTGAATAAATTAAATTAAAAAATTAATATTTGAAAAAATATATATAGGATGCTTGAAGAAAAAATAGTTACTTAGACACGGAAAGAAATTAGTGGGCTCTGCGCTATACATTATAAGATATTTGGTAACAGTGGCAAATTATAGTGATTTAAGCTATAGATTATAAGGGACACAATAACTAATAATGTTAAAAATAAATTGGAAACGATTATATATATTACAGACACGATTATATTTATTACAGGCACTATTATAAATTTACAGAAATTTTATTATATTATAAAAATTATTAGCACGGACAATAATTAAATCTATTTAAGCTATAAATGCCATACTATTTGTTATATTTTATTATTCACTAAACAATTAAAGTATTTCATATAAATTTTTACACTGACTGCCATAATTGTAAGAGAAAGCCTTGTATTTATATAATAAGCTATTATAATTTGCTTGGTATGTGTGTTATAGCGCTATTAGCTATAATTTTTTTTTCCGTGGAGAAAAAGTGCTTTTTTTACTCGTCTGTAGTTTCCGGACTCCGCTTTGCGTCGTCCGTAAATTCTACAGACTAGTAAAAAAAGCTTCACTTTTTCTCTTAGTAAAACAATATACTATTAGATAGCTGTATTTAAGTTGGTCCGTAAAGTGATTTTTTACGTACCCTATAGCGTATATACAGTGCGGTGCACAAGTCACTCTTTTGAACGATTTGAGGTATCAACTTTTGGAATTCGTAAATAAGACAATTTAATTTAACTTTAGATTAAGTTTAATTTAAGAATTTTTTACTTTTACTCTTTTCGCAGATTTGGCTAAAATTTTGATGAACTACAACATACATATACATATGTTGTAGTTCTTATTTTCCTGAAAAAAACTGACAGGTCACACCCTCAGCTGATTGCGTTTCATGAATTAATGGACCAGGATGTCCGAAACGATCAATAAATTATAAGAGTAACAATTTTGCTTTCCCATTTTGAAAATTTTTCGGAAAGCCTTGTATTCGTGCAAAAATGTTTTTTTTTGTGTATTTTTGCGTTTTATGACGTTTTATTTCGAGCAAAAAAAAATATCGCTCGGTCGATCCGTCGATCGGTCGAACATTGGGGTGTGACAAGGGGGAAAAATACATTTTTTTACAAAAATTTAAAAATTGTTATATAGGGGTTTTTTAGGCTGCTGAAATTGAATCTGATAAAATAATTTTTTTCTAACTTCACCCCTGCCGGGTAAGGGGGTCAATTTTTTAAATGTTTTCAATATTTTCGTCAAAATTGGTATGTAGGGGTTTCTGGGGTCGACAAAACTGAATCTGATAATAAAATTTTTCTAATTCCACCACCTGAAGGGCGGGGGATACTTTTCGTGAAAGTTGGTATATTAAGGTTTTTGATGTTGCTGAAAGTGAATCTGATAATAAAAAAAATTATAATCCCATCCCCTGAGGGCGGGGGTAGTTTTCTTGAAAATTTATATATTGGAATTTTCGAAATCGCTAAAACTGAATCCTAGGTGATTTTTTTTTGTGGGCTGGTGTTAACTAATCTGGCTAATAATTACAAGACTTTTTTCACATTCCAATCCAGATTTTTAAAATATTTAAATATTATAATTAATAATTAATTAAAATAATATAAGCACACAATTAATTAGTATTTAATTAAAGTACTTATTAAATAGGAATTAATATGAATCAAGGTATATCCCAAGGGCGGAAGCATTGCTAGTGGAGTCAGTGGCGCGAGGAAAATGTAGTAATAACGTATTTGAGTACATTATATGCAAAACTCGGTTTTTGTAAATTAAAAAAAATGTATATTTTATAGTACTTATGTACGTTAATATACTGTCTACAGCATATCTAAGGGCATGTCCACAGGCTCGCATAACAGCATAGTACATAAGAATACGATGCCGTGATTGGCTTGATGTTCCGTCATGTATCTTGTAAGCGGTATCGCATTCTTATGTACTATGCGTGTTATGCGAGGCTGTGGATATGCCTTAAACCAGCTGCATAAGTTTATATTTGTAGAATAAAATAGGGACATTTAAAAATCAACGCATATAAAAAACTGGATATTTGTCAGATGCAAAATTCGGTGAATCAATCACGTCGCGACGCGTCGCTAGTATTCGCATCAGGTGACACTAACTTTTTGCACATTTCAGTTGCAAAACTTGGTTTTTGAACCAGAAGGTGCAAAGTATGTCGCAAAACTTGGTATTTGAATGAAAAGGATGCAAAACTTTGTTTTTGAATCATTTGATTTTAATTATTTACTAAATCATTTTTTTAAACTGTTTTGGATAAAAATAATGTAATAATAGTATACTAGTAGTTACTTCTATACAACTTTGGCAATTATTTTTTTTACAAATACACTTATGAGCACGATTTTTAAGTAAATGGACACTTTAAACTATTTTTCACCAAGCGGAATGTCATGTCGACGCTGCTAATACTTGTCACTTGGTCATGGTCCAGGACTCATTGAGAAGGACTTTTTTTTTGAAAATTGTTTCTCATTTCAAAAAAAGAATAGTTAATACAAAAATATTGTTTTTTTTTTTAATTAATTATTCGTTTTTTGAAAAGGGAAACAATTTTCAAAACAAAAAAAATGAAGGTCTTTTTCTATGATTCATGGCCCAAACCAAGTGACTAGTATTAACAGCTTCGACATGATTGGTGAACAATAGTTTAAAGTGTCTATTTACTTAAAAAAAGAGTTTTTCAAAATTCTAATTTTTGCATGCCCCCGGTAAATGGTTACATCGATCCGACCCGTGCTTATGACCAATTTTTTATGTTTTGCTTAAAATCACTTATCCTGTAAATACAGAGTTCTGGATCTAATGTACTCATTTGTCAATTAGATATAATATATAATGTAAAATGTATCTCCTTTAAATGGGAAACTTTTTTATGTGCCAGGGCCGTGCGCACGTTTTGGTCTCACACCAAATCCGGATTTGGTGTGACACCAAAACGTACGCACACCTAGGTGTGGTATAATATTTAATGTGGTATAATATAATAATTAATGTGGTATAATATTTAATATTCTAGTCTCAAGAACGTTCACACCAAGTAGTGCCATGTCATATGCTCTACGTACTTCACGACAAAGGCGCGTTGTTAAATTAATTTTTTCTATTTTGTCACTATTATAAGCTCATAATCACACGCATGTTCTTATAGGCCCATAAGAGGTCAGTACTCTTTTTCCTTTTGGGTTGACAACAGGATCCTGTCTCAAAATAAATTACGTCTTCCATGCAAATGTCAACAACGCTTTTAAGTTTAGTTTTCTACGAAATTGTGTTAATTTTTACATGTTAAAATTATGTCTTGGTTACTTGCAGTGAAAAAAAAAAGAGCTGACTATGAAAGATATCAAAATATGGTTTGTTTTTTGAATTTCAAACATTGAGAAAATTGTACCAACCCAAAATATAGATGATAAGCGGCTTAGGAAACGTTCAAGTATTACGTAACGCAAATTGTACCAAAATTCATACACTTCATACCCCGGTTCTCGCGTTATTATAGATTATAGAGATTTCATATTTTGGCTACTCCCCCTAATAAGAGGTGTGTTAGGGGGGGTAGCCAAAATATGAAATCTCTACAGCCTTGAATGACGCGAGAACCGAGGTATATAGTGTATGAATTTTGGTACATTTTGCGTTACGTAATACTTAAAGGTTCCCTTAGTTGTTTGAAGTTAAGTTAGAATTTCAAAAGGAATGTCAAAATTAGTAAACTTAGTTGAATGAAAAGTATCTAATATTATAGCATTTTATTTTTCATATCGCATCCACGCAGTTGATGAATTTTTAAAATCATAATCACACAGCTGTAAATCCGTGTTTTCACTTGGTTCACTTTTAGAATTTTGTTTTTTTTTTGATTTTTTTTTAAAATTTTTTTAAATTTTTTAAAATTTTTTTTATTTTTTTTAATTTTTTTTGCACTTGGAAATAATTTTTTAATAACGCGTATATGTAATTTTTATTGTTTTGTCGGTTTTGTATTGTTATCAAGTACTTGCATAGCAAATTTCAAGTTGCTACGACCTCCCGTTCAAAAGTTATTGCAATGACAGGTCGGCCATCTTGTTTTTTGTTTTTGTTGATATTTTTTTTCATTGTGTCCCTACATACCAAATTTCAAGTTTCTATGACCTCCCGTTCAAAAGTTATGGCAATATATAGGTCGGCCATCTTGTTTTTTTAGTTTTGTTGATTTTTGTTAGTCATTTTGTCCCTACATACCAAATTTCAAGTTTCTACGACTCTGCGTTCGAAAAATGTCACTTTGACAGGTCGGCCATCTTGTTTTTTGGTTTTGTTGAATTTCGTTTCTCATTATACCCCTACACACCAAATTTCAAGTTTCTACGACTCTCCGTTCGAAAAATGTCACTTTGACAGGTCGGCCATCTTGTTTTGCGGATTAAAGATTATGTACAATTTTGTGGACTATAAAATATTAAAAATGTTTACTTACCTGTTCAATCTTATATTTATTAAATTCGTTGTTTAATATCAAGCTCATCCTTTTATAAAAGTAAAATATTAATTTTTGTTAAGGTTTAAATTCCTTCATTTTATTATAAAATTTTATATTTTTATACTGTATAAAACTGCTATGCAATTAAATAAAATAAAAAGTCCAAAAATTCATGCAATTTATATTTAAATGTTAAACAAAACTGCTGTATGGATCTGGAAATTCTTAAATTAAGTGAATGCCATATACATTTCCAGAAAAATATGTTTTTTTATAAATTTTAGACGTCCTATGACAGAAAGTTTTTACAGATTTTTATTATTTATTGTAAATATTCTATATTTTATTATTATTATTTATAAAACAGTATGCGGCTAAAGCCCATGAAACTGTATTTAATTTACTTCTGAATTCTTTGTGAGTACTTTGTTTTTAGAATTTTTATTCTGTCCTTTTCCCTTACCGAAATATTAAATTTTTCGTAAAAATGAAAGGGTATTTATAGTAACTAATAATAAATCGTAAAATATTCCTGTTACTTTGAATTAAGTCTAAAATTAATGCAAAAAAACATAGTCCGGTTAATTTTGCATCACACAATAATATTATTTTTTTCAAAACATATATTTATGTAAATAAAAGTCAAATGAATAAAATTTCATAAAATTTAAGGAGAATCCAAATCCATTTAGCTGTATTCAAAATATTTAAATTTAAAATTACGTTTTTTTTTTGGTGGACCACTGACATGGCGCAGTGGTTTACTTCTGTTACGTACCAGTATACAATATGGTATGATTTGTGCTAATGGAGCTCTCTACAACTAGAATTATGAAACAAAAGACGTCTACCCTATCTCTATCTCATTTGTGCTACACTTTCCAGCCAATCAAATAAATACTGTATTTATTTTTCATACAACAAATACAGTATTTATTTGGTTGGCCGGAAAGTGTAGCACTGAGCGGCACGAAGGAACATAGCTAATGTGAATCTGTAGAATAAGATAATTCTACTAAAATTTAGATGGCGCCAGTAATTTCTTTAATAAAAATAATATAGTTACACTTTTCGCCCGGCCAAGTAAATATTGTATTTGTTCCACTAAGAACAAACGCAGAATTTGTTTGGTTGGGTGGAAGTGGGAGTGTATGTATGTCTTCTATCCTTTTTGGGTAGAACTTTTGTCCCTGTGTAATCTAACGGGAGAAATTGCCATTGTCAAACATTAAATAGGTACTTGCCTAAAACTAACTGACAATATATATTTTTTATTAGAATTAATTCCATTAAGAAAAAAGATGGAGTTACTAGCAGTCTTTTTTGTTGAAAAAATGTTAGTATTATAATTTGTTATGGTATTAAATAAAACTTGGTGGTTGGTAATAAAAACTTAAAATCCTTTATTTCTATATTTTCTAATTTTAACATGAATAAACATACTCATCGAGCAAAATAAACATTAACGATTACAAATACTTGCAATCTTTCGAATAAAACCATGTACATAAGTCATTCAGGAATATACACTAGGGACTTTTTGAGTTAAACCCACACGGCAGGTTTTAAAACATTTAAATTCGACTGAATACCACACGGAGTATTCTTGCATAATATTAATGTTTCCAAATTTCGGGGTTTGGACTTTTTTACTCCATATACATTCTACAAAAATATTATGAAAGATTATTCCGTGTGGTATTTATAGTATATTCAACTTCAAGATGCAGCCGAAGTAAATAAAAGACTCGCGCACGCTGCAGCTGGCGCGTGGGTTCATTGGTTAAAACACTCGAATGTTGCGAGAGTAGGGATGTAGAAAATTAAACAGGTCAGTACGTGAGCACTTGCGATGAAGCGTACAATGCATTGCAATGGACCGTTATATAGAAATATTTTGTTTTGAGTCCTACCCTGTCACTAAATCCGTTGTTGTGACGTGCGTTTGTTTACACTTACTTCATTTTGAAGTTGTCGAATTTAAATGTTTTAAAACTTACCATGCCCTTACACTGATAAAATTTACAGTAAAGCCCGTATTTACGACAAGTCTAATTTACAAAAATCGTCCTTTTTTATTATCTATACATTTCTTAATTTCTACACAACACTTAAAAGCGCAAAATAAATTAACAAGTTCAGCTATAGTACACTTTATATCACAATATTCAAGTTATTTACAGAGAATATACCCATTCAGACGTGAATGGTATCTTCGTCATCCGATGGTGACCTTCGTCCACCCGTACCAGGTGATCCTGGATCCAGGGGCGTATCAGGACTTGGAGATCTGGGGGAAGGTCCTTCCGTCGACTGGTTCGAGTAGTAACTAGACAAGGTACTTAAGGAACTACTGGCTGCTAACGATCCTAAATGTGCACTAGGTCCCGGCATTCCGAGACCCATACCAGGAGCATATAATCGGTACGGTAAAGGTTTTTGCAGCGTTGCCGCAGCAGCTGCAGCTGCTTGTCTGTAGTAGATATCGGCTGCACTTGGAGGAGCTGTTGGTCCAGCGGATTGGGGTGGGTACCAGCAACCGTAAGAGGGAGCACCGTACAGTCTTTGGAAGGCGGCATAGTTCCCTGCTTCAGCGAGTAACTCCAAACCCACAGCGGTCTGTCTCTTCCATTTCGTTCTGCAATTAAAAGACGATTATTAGTAAGTTATTCAAAAACATTAAAGTAATTCAATAACATGCATATCAAATAAATGTAGTCATCATCTTATTATGCGTATACTATGCGCCACATACCGATGAAGGAATATGTAATTTATAGCCGCCGTATTAGGAAAAAACACTGTATGTTTTTATTGTGAAGCATTTTGTTTTATTTTTAAAAATATATTTTATTATTGATGTGGAAAATATGCACTAGAAACTGTAATATTGATATGTTTTAATTCAATAAGCTTTCTAGTGTAGTAAATTATAATACTTTCTACTGTGTAATTTCCCATATTGGCAGTTCTTTTTATTAATTTTTAATCTACTAAGACCGTATTCAATGATTAGGTCTTGCGCAAACATTCGTTGCTGTGGCTCAGCTTCACTATAGAATTAGGTTTTATCATTAATAATAAATCATTATACATTTATTAGGAGAAGTCAGGGTTAACTGGGCCACAGGGTTAATGGTCCACCTGGATTTTATCAACTTTTTTATTAGTATTAGCGCCTTAGGGCAAATTCTAGTGATATTTAGTATTGTATAAAGTATTATGACGGACCGTGTTGTCCACGTGTAAGTTGTAGTAAAGAAAGTTATTTTTTTTTCGATGAAAAGTGTGTATTTACCTTAACCTTTATTTTTTAATTAATAATTTTTTATTAATAAGAGGATATAGACTAATATTTTACCAATATACTGAGTATTTTATTAATTATTCTGCATAATTTCCGCCTTCTAATATCTTATTAAGCAATAAAATTTGATTTTATTCAGTGGTGTCACTCGGGGTTAACTGGTTCGGGATTAACTGGACCACTTATGTCAATATTAGTTAGTTCGGGGTTAACTGGGCCATGTCCAGTTAACCCCGGACCAGTTAACCCTCAGATATATCTAATATTTAACATATTATATGTCTATTTTTATGTTAGAATTAAATTTTATTTGATTTCAAATCGTTTTTATTCACAATACAATACAATACATTTTTGTTAGTGGACCAGTTAACCCTGAGTAGTGGTCCAGTTAACCCTGCCCTATGGGGTTAACTGGTCCAGCGGGGTCAACTGGTTTATTGCTAATAACTTTATTTATATAAATAATATTTGTCTGAAGTATTAATATGTTCTAACTATAGTATTAATCTTCCTTTTGCTATAGAAAATATTTGAAAATTGATTACAGGTTTTTCAAAAACTCGATATGAAAAAACCTATTTTAAACAAATCGTTCGAAGCTCTACTTCTTGGTCATATGATAATTTCAACTCCTTTTGTTTCAAATAAAGCCTAAACCTACTTAGTATTTTTTTTATTTCTTTTAACATAGTGTAGTCTTTTTCTTCTTCATTATTTTTAGCCATTCTGTGTATTTTCCTTATTGTTTATAAAGTGTTAATACTTGGAAAAGCCATACACGCTTTTTCTATGAGGAATGTTGTAAGTATTTTGTGAAGTCGTTAAAAAACATTTTACATATTATTCGACATTAATTTTATGAATATATGAATTAATTATACAAAAATTATTATTCTAGCTTTAAATTACCCATAATCTAAAAAATCTTTTTAATAATTGCATGTTATGTAAAAGAATCGTTTAATATAATATATAACATTTAAATAACATTTCAGGGAAAATGTTTTTTTTTATCGATCAATGGGGCTCAGTGGGTCACATTGTTTAAACTTTAAACTGGATTTTAGGGGGAGTGCGGGAGAGTTGAACCGCTTTTTACTGAAAACCATATAAAAACTTTTGTAAGAAAAATAATGATTTATTTATGCTATCATTTACGAGTTGTACACATATTATGAAGAATATAATTAAAAAAAATTAAATAACTTGGCGTCAATTTTTTTTTTAATAAATTATGTAGTTTGGTTCAAGTCTCCCACATAGTCGTGAGACATGGTCCACTAGATAAGGAGACTTGACCATACACCATAAATACACTAATAAAATAAATAAAACATTATTAGAAATTATTC
Organism: Brachypterus glaber; assembly: GCA_958510825.1. Classification (NCBI taxonomy): domain Eukaryota; kingdom Metazoa; phylum Arthropoda; class Insecta; order Coleoptera; family Kateretidae; genus Brachypterus; species Brachypterus glaber. The sequence goes on from OY294047.1 coordinate 4,197,204, forward strand.
TTTATTAATGCAAGTAAAAAAATTATCAAATACAAGTAAAACACAAACAAAATATAGCTATTCTTTGGTATAAAAGGAACAATAAAAAATAGAGTTATTCTAATATATTAACATTCAGGGCAAATGAAATTTTCATGATATTTTTTTGTTAAACCAACACAAATTTCGTGGACATATCTCCTACAAGTAATGCATAGACGCATATCCAGTTTTTCATCACTTCTGCAAATAAAACAAAACCAACTATTAATTTTTTTTGTTTTTTCCGTTCAGAAACTCTTCAAACAATAATTCGTCTTCCCATGGACTGTCTGAGCTATTGTTATAAACAATTTCTTCTTCCTTCTCTTCCTCAGTATCACTTTCACTAGATTGGACCACTGGTCAAGTCTCCCTTCGGCTAACGGCACAAGTCTCCCGATAGGTACATTTTAAAGTATTTAACAATTTTTTTAACAAATATCAATAAATTATGATACATCGATATAATAGTTTAAAAATATAATAAGTAATGAGAATATAGATAAAAGAAAATACAACATACCTTATTATTTGATGGAAATACAACAAAAAGTAAAAAATATTACGATTTCAGTTTCAATGTACGAAAACACGTTCAACCTCTTGGCGGACCAAAGCAAACTGGATATCTACTCGTGGTCACGTGACATTTTTGGGGCGTGCAAAGCGCATCTTCTAGACCGACCATTATTTGTTTGGCACATAATTTAAATTAAATATTTGAAATGGTTCAAGTCTCCCATATGGTCAACTCTCCCGAACTCCCCCTACATCCTGCCAAGTTTTAAGTTACCTATATATTATCTCATCATCGTCGTCGTTGTTGCCCCCACCGCCGCCACCGAAATAAATTCTGATAAAAAAAAGTCCCTATAGTCTAAGAGCTGGTGACCGTTTTTATTTAATTATTTGCTCCCAGCTGTATTTTATATATGTCTTAAAGTTTGTTTGTTTTGTTTGTTTGTTTGTTTGTTTAACCTCGTACTATTTCCCCTAAGTCCAGGACTTGTGTGGGCTAGTAGTAGAGGGAACCACCGGCTTATACTGACTTTCGAACCAGTTTCTAGGGAGTGTCCGTTTCACTTATCGCTTTCGCCAAATTTCAATGGAGAATTCTCCCATTAGATTAGACAGGGACAAAAGTTTTACCCAAAAAGGATAGAAGACATACATACACTCCCACTTCCACCCAACCAAACAAATTCTGTATTTGTTCTTTGTTGAACAAATACAATATTTACTTGGCCGGGCGAAAAGTGCATTATTAAAGAAATTACTGGCGCCATCTAAATTTTAGTAGAATTATCTTATTCTACAGATTCACATTAGCTATGTGCCGCTCACTGCTACACTTTCCGGTCAACCAAATAAATACTGTATTTGTTGTATGAAAAACAAATACAGTATTTATTTAGTTGGCTGGAAAGTGTAGCACAAATGAGATAGAGATAGGGTAGACGTCTTTTGTTTCATAATTCTAGTTGTAGAGAGCTCCATTATTAATTAACTGAAAAAGGCAAATCGGCGCCAATGAGAATCGAACTCACGATAGTAGACTTGCTATGCATACGCGCTAGCCACTACGCTATGCCTCCCATTCAAATTAAGCTACTTGCAAATCACCAGGTCCTGGATCGGGTTTCTTTGGATGCTAGAAGCCTCAAAAAGCTGGTGAAATGGGGTCCCCGAAAAATATATTTTTAATTTACGGAGTCAAACAAATAACATTTATTACATTTAGATTAGTCTATTTTTATAGTTTTACACAATTATTCAGTAGGCTAAGAGTTAAAAAAAGACTTTAAAAACTTTATCTGACATATGTCACACTAAAAAGTCTCAATAATTTTTATTTAATCAAAATGTCATTTCACAAATTATCATTTCTTTAAAAAATTAGGTATCACATATTTTAAAGGTACTTTTTAAAGACTGTTCTCACCCCCTGGCCCCACAATAATTGTGTATAACTATGAAAATAGCTTAATCTGAATGTACTAAATGAAATGTTGAATGTACATTTCATATTGTGACTCGGCAAGTTAAAAATAGATTTTTTGGAAGCTTATTGCCATAGCTTTTGGAGCTTCTAGCACCCAAAGGAACCGGGTCCGGAGTCTAGCAATTTGACATATATAAAATATAGCCGGGAGCAAATAATGAAATAAAAATGGCCACCAGCTCTCCGACTATAAAAGTATAACTTTTGTAACGTAAAAATATATTCTTTGAAAACAGACAAGGCGCTTAAAACTTTTCATTTAATTTTTTTAACAGTAAATTTAAACGAATTTCGGTAAAGTGATAAAAAGGCAGCATGTAGCTATTTGTTGGTGTAACAACCCTCTTGCGGCAAAGTTGATTAAATACGAGCCCGTAACGCCCTTCCTATTACACCATGACTGTCACTTTCCACGCTAATCTACTTATAATAACCACAAATTCGGCGTCTGGCACTTGGCCCAAAATCGTCGACAGAGTGGCGTCTACAGTATGCTATCGTCACTTCCAAAATTGGTCAGTTTTAGTCATGCCTCTAGCAAAATAACGCAATCCAGTACCTTAACATCCCACAATTTGTCGCAAACTAGAAGTCGGAAGTGAGTACCTGCCGTGCCGTGCAGTTATACTATTAAAATAATAGTATATTAAAGTACTAGTTTCATAACATACGTTTTTAGCGCACAAGTACAAGTTTAGGGAACGAGCCGCTTGCGGCGAGTTTTCTAAAGTACTAGCAAGTGCTTTATACAATTTTTTCTATTTTGCTCTAAAATTAAAAAAAACTTTCATTTAAATTGATGACTGATTTAGGGATTTTTGGTTTGGATTGGCATTACAGTTTCCAACATGTTTAAAATTCTAAGAACAAATGATATTTTGATATATTTTATCTCTTCTCTTTTTTACTGCAATTAACCAAGCCACAATTTTAACATGGTAAAAATAACCTAAACACAAAATTTTGTAGAAAATTCAACTTTAAAGCGACATTGACATTTGCACGGAAAATGTCAAGCGATAGGCCAGGTCTGTTGCCAACCCAAAAGAACAAAAAGTACAGACCTCTTATGGGCCTATAAGAACACGCAAAATGCGTGTGATTATGAGCTTAAAGGAGTCGCAAAATAGAAAAACCATTTAAAGAGCATTTGACAATCTTTTTCTCTTTTTACTCCATTTTTAACTTCATGGCAACTGTCGTTGTCATTGTCGTTAATGAAAATTGATACGAAAAAAAGTCAAAAGAGTTAAAAGATCGTCCTACCCGAACGCCCTTATATAATATCATTTTTGAAACATTTACAAAAATAAAATAGCAACATTTCCAAGTATATGAACAATATTACAAATTCTCTAAAGGCGGCTTTTCACGGAGCAATTTTTACGCAAGTTTGGTGCTATGCAATTTTGTTGCAAAAATAATTCAGTCACTTCGAATGCCTTCAGGCAACTTTGATGCTATTTTCGAGCCATCAAATTATTGGAACACGACGATTTTCACGCAAGATTTATAGTTATTTTCGTGGTACCAACCTAGAAAAAAGTTACCAACTCGATTTCATTTTACTAATATAGTAGTAACTGCACATGTTAATAATTATTATTATTAATACTAGGTCCGTCTGTCTAACCAACAACTTCCTTAAAAAAGCAAATGCTAGGTTATGTTTTTGTCAACAAACGCAGATACAAGTCAAAATTGTCTGGTTGACAGCACTGTTTAACTTGCAATATATAGCGTCAAACTTTCGTACAACTTGCTCCGTGAAAAGGTAAATGAATGTGAAACTGTCCTCATGCCATATCTGGCAGCAAACTTGCATAGCACCAAACTTGCTTACAAATTGCTCCGTCAAAAGCCGCCTTTAGTATTTCATATACCTGAACTATGAGGAAGCCACCCACTAGGTTCGCAACCCCTAATTACAATTAACCAAATGACCAGGTTTATTTTTCGGCATAATTTTCAAAAACAACTAATTGTTGAGTTCCGAGACACTTTAGCGAAATGAAATGGCACTTTTCGAGCCCTATACTTTTCACTTATTGATTTAAGTAAATTAAAAACCACTTTAACAGATTACCGGTCTCGTTTAAAACCAATACACCTCGATTATTATTTCTGCTGACTCACTATTTAGACTACGAATTAGTTTTGAAAATTATGGTTTGGCGTCAAAAATAAATATCGTCTGATAAATTTTCAACTTGTCGCTACGCTTTTTATTACAAAGAAAATTCAATTAGTTTTAGATAATAGCGTCTTTATACAAAACAATCTGTAACATTATACGCAGAGTCTACAGACAAAAAACCTATTAAATAGCATATTAAAATGTTTATCCTTATAAAAGATAGACTTGTAGGACTTGTAGAACTTCTGAGCAGTTAATAGGCATCTTAGCTGTTAGATTTTGGGAATTATAAATTATTTAATAGCCAAATAAATAAATCTGCAGACGCCATGACTTTGTGGACAACAAAACATCTACAAACATAAATCAGATATTTTCTTCTTTTATTGGTACTTTTCTTCTAGTTAAACCAGCTTCAGGAATACCAAAGAAACATTCGGGGGCATCCAGGAATCATTTATGTTTCTTAGGCTTTTCATATTTCTGAATGTAGATTCTATAATACATGGTAAAGTTATCTGTATAAAATTATTTCAAATTTTACATTAATTTATTAAAAACATTTACTGAATGAAATAAATTTATTATACACTGCCGCGCATTAAATTCCGGACACCTAAAAAATTGACATTTTTTAAATTCAAATATTTGGAAAACTAATTAATGGATTTGACTGATTCTTTTTTTATTTTAAAGCCTTAACATTCTCTACTTTTGTTTGTTTTAAGAATGATTAATTTTTTTTTTGTATTAACAGCAACAAATAATGTACAACTATGTTTTTTACCCCATCTTCTAGGACTTGCATGGCACGCCACTGCAACTGTTTATCAAATTATTAAAGTCTTTCTTATTGCCGCAGTTTCAATAAATATTTTCTTTTTTATTTTTTTACATTTTTACTTCTGGTTTAGGAGATATCAGGATTTTCCTGAAAGTTGTCATTTTTTCAGTTAACTTAAAAAGTACTACATGAATTTGATTGATGATGTGCTTTAAATTTGAAGCTTAACCGAGTTACGTTTTTCTTCTAATCAAGTTTATCAAAAACATAAACTGGGTTTGAAAAACTTGAGTAGAAGAAAAAATAGGGTCACTCGGTCCGGCGGCAGTTCCTCGAAATCACCGTTAAGCCTCCGTCACACGGCAATAAAAAGTTGCCCCGGGATGAAGAAACTGTAGAAGAAGAAGTAAAAGACATGAGCGTAGAAGAAAAAGTAAAAGATATGAGCTTCAAATAAAAAACTCTGCTGATTTAGTACTTTTTGAGTTGCCTGAAAAAATTACAACTTTCAGGAAAATCCTGATATCTCCTAAACCAGAAGTAAAAAAGTAAAAAAATAAAAAAGAAAATATTCATTAAAACTGCGGCAATAGAAAAGACTTTAAAAATTTGATAAACAGTTGCAGTGGCGTACCATGCAAGTCCTAGAAGATGGGGTAAGAAACATAGTTGTACATTATTTGTTGCTGTTAATACCAAAAAAAAATTTAATCATTCTTAAAACAAACAAAAGTAAGGAATGTTTAAGCTTTAAAACTAAAAAAGAATTAGTCAAATCCATTAATTAGTTTTTGAAATATTTGAATTTAAAAAATGTCAATTTTTTAGGTGTCCGGAATTTAATGTCCGGCAGTGTAGTTATAAAACCAAGCATGTCTAGATAATTGAATAAATATCATTTTATAAAATGCCATACAATTTCATAGAGTAGATATAGTTCTATCCAATAAACGAAATTATATATAATTTAAAATATCCAATGAATGAATCAATAAAAGCTAACAGTGCATTGAAGCATAAGGCAAATCGAGTATTATTATCTGATTCAGGTATTCAATTTGACGGGATATCTGTATAAGAATTCATTATGCAGTTATAATATCCACGAGCATTTAATTGTGGCCAAACCGCAGTCGAAAACATCTTGTAAACGGAAAGAATTATAAATCAAGCCAAAACTAGTAGCACGCAATATAAAACAAGGTATTATAACAGTATACCTAATGCTTTTTCTTTGTACATATTTCTTCCTAAAAACATTTAAAGTTTCTTTCTTTTATCCTTTTATCAAAAGTCAATGTGAAATTTCAACTAAAGTTTATTTTTTTAAGGTATAGTTATTTTAAACCTTCCCGCTTGTAAGCGAAATGACTAGGCCCAATTTACACAACCGTAAAACATTGACGTGCCATTAACGAGAACAAAACAATGGTTTATTCCTCTAAATTATTGGAATAACAGCGATTTTATAAGCAATTTTTGTTTCTACAGTAATACAAAAGTGTTTTTAGCAACAGCTTTATCAATTCTCTTTTTTTTACATCAAAACATCATAAAAGAAAGTAAGTAAACAAAAATTATAAATTTTGGTTATGTTGACATTCAAAACAAGCCACATGCTTCAGTGTAAATCGGACTTTGTGGAGATTTAGCGGAAAATTTAAAATAACTATACCTTAAAAAATAAACTTTAGGTATGTTTACTTAATGGAGCTCTCTACAACTAGAATTATGAAACAAAAGACGTCTACCCTATCTCTATCTCATTTGTGCTACACTTTCCAGCCAACCAAATAAATACTGTATTTGTTTTTCATACAACAAATACAGTATTTATCTGATTGGCCGGAAAGTGTAGCACTGAGTGGCACGAACGAACATAGCTAATGTGAATCTGTAGAATAAGATAATTCTACTAAAATTTAGATGGCGCCAGTAATTTCTTTAATAAAACTAATATAGTTACACTTTTCGCCAGGCCAAGTAAATATTGTATTTGTTCAACAAAGAACAAATACAGAATATGTTTGGTTGGGTGGAAGTGGGAGTGTATGTATGTCTTCTATCCTTTTTGGGTAGAACTTTTGTCCCTGTCTAATCTAACGGGAGAAATCGCCATTGGGGCTCATTTTCGTTTGTCTGTTTTTAATTTGGTTAGATGATCCTAGTTTCAGGACTGAACGCTTAGATACTGCATGTTTTCCTAATGGTTAACAAATGCTGAGTTAATTCATAGAATAGATCAACGATATGTTATACATCCTTTACTGTGATATGATAAAGACGGCAAGCCAAAATTCACAGATAAAATTATGTTATGGCAACACTAAACGGTCCAAAAGAATATGAAAGCGAGAAAAATACAGTCTTGGTAAAGCAATATTAAACAACGATAAACAAGCTATACAATTTTAGCAAAGATTGTTTACCAGGGTTAAATTCACTGCTATTTGTAAAATAAATATTAATGTACCATCAATAAATGTCAGAAAAATTACTGTGTTTTCCATTCCAAATAGAAGGACTAATTATACTGATAACTCCCTTATTTGTAGGATCCTAAAATCCTCAAATAAATATTGTCAAGATTTGGATATGTTTAATATTCTTCAAAATATCTTAAAAAAATATTATTATATTAATTAAGTGTCTTTTCCACCTGTGCACAGAGGAAGATCGAAGCATCAGAAAAAGGTTAGTGAAAATCCTATTCCCCCCTCCTACCCCATTATAGTGGACTGCTAAGTTAGGGTTAACCCTAAATTAGCAGTCCACCATCTCTCGTTTTGTTTTCGTTATTTTAAAGTCGTTATATGCTAAGTTATAAAGTTATCGAAGGCATGATTCTGTGTATCTATTCAAATAAATAAATAAATAAATAAATGTTTTTTTATCTAACTTAGACATATGTTTGGTTGCTATCTTAGTCAATTCCATCCTATTTTGTATAATATTACATTATGTTCCGTTTTATTATGGTAATTTTGTACTGAGGACCATCAACAAAATAAAATTACTATGGTAAAATGCAAAATACGACGGTATTTAATTTGCCAGTCCGAATATCTGTGAATTTGACTATATTTTTAAAATTTATTGCACGATCCGGACATGTGTAATCCAAATCAAAGGCCTTGGACATTTAATTTGGATAATAAGTGTCGCGAATGGGATTAAATTTGCATAAACAGCACACACGCAATGAAGAAACAGCACTTTTTTATTAAGTTTTAACTTGAGAACTTCAGAATAAAAGGCATAATAAGAAAAACTAGTAGAAAAAGAACTGTAAATTTAAACAAGAAGAACCAATTTAAAAATAGATGTTTTTGTAGCCGAGCGTATTGTATCCCGAGATACGTAGCATCGAGGCATATCAGTGTGCGAGGCTATAACAGTCTTCTCTACCGTGGTTTATATATTATGTTTTTCACTACTACCACATTTATACCTATTATTTAAACATTTTTATATCAATAATAAAATAAAATGTTAGCTGGATCTTAACTAACGACGAAAAAACAAGTGTTATACTCTATTATAATTAATTTATAATGCTTGCCATGTTAATTTTTTATCCAATAGCAAAATATTGTTGAATTTTGTCCAACAGAAATTATTAAGCAATGTCAAAAAGTCTTTGCAATTTCAGGAAAATCAAGTGACAGTTATCAATTGTTCATAAAATTAACTCCTACTAGGAGAGAAAAATGAATATTGGTCCAGAGAACCAATTTCTCGGATTAAGAACATGATATATAATGGTACGTTCTAAAGCTAGTGGTTAAAAAAAAATATTAAGTCTGCAAGTTTTTATAAAAGAGAACGTTCAAGTATTACGTAACCCTCCTAGGGGGGGGATCATTTTGGAGTGTTACGCATATGTTAATATATAGTATAGGAAAATAGCGTTACAGGGGGGTAGTGGTCCAAAATGATCAAAATTTGCGTTACGTAACGTTACGTAATACTTGAACGTTCCCAAACAGAACTTATAAATATTAGTGCAGACTACAGATTATAGTGATATTTAAGCTGGAACTTTGTGGCAAACCGCTACCCCTTATAAGCACCCTTCCAAATTCCCTACTTGAAAAATAAATTATACTTTTATATACGGTAATAAATCAAATTTAACTCTAATGATTTTATTGCCGTTATTTAAAATGCTAATTTTCAACCAGTGGTAATTGTAGAAATTCATTTTCCCGCAGTCAAATTATAATAATAGGCCAGCCGATCGGTAGCCGAGTAGTTGATTTTGGAAAAGTTTTGAGAACTAGGTAAGTTTTTTTTTTGTAGAATGTTTGAAGCACATTTTACTAAATAGCTCTTTACAAAAAAAAATCCCAAAAATTCCAAATGCAGCTTCATTTGTTACGAAATAATATTTTTTTTTACTTGCAGCATTTTAAATTTAGCGCTAAAACTTCTTTTATCCAATACATACAGATAATAAGACAATTACCAGCTTTATTTTAAATAGATAAACTCAATAATAACCCCCGCGTGGCTTTTACTTTATTGAGTGGATAATTATTTATTTTACCCACTCAACTGTCACTTGTCAAATTATTTTCTTGTAAATGTCATTAAAATTTTTAATAAAAATATGAATTGCTAAGCTATTTATTGGATAAAACCTTGTATGTCACTCATGGGTAAACCGATATTGCCCTCTCGAAATTTAACCTGCTTGGCTGACGGTTAATTTTCTCATGGAAAATATCTTACTTTACCCACTAGTACTATAAATAACTATTATTTATGAAAGATTTTTTTGTAAAATTGCTTTACTAAATTTTTTCCGCAAACACTATCTACCTAAATTATTTTTAATATTTTGCTTTTTCCCTGATAAAATTATTCAATAATATATTTTATTTTTTAAGTTTTAACTCTATCCAATTTTTTCCAACGTTCATACCTAACTCTACCAACGAACTAATAACTCTTCTCTCTAGAATACGCATACCGTTAATATAAAGTATCGCCAACATCTCGGTTTGTTTGTAAACAAATAGTAGGTATATTCAGGCCTGAACAATAACAGTTATCAGTTGCCCCCATGCCCCCTCCCCCTAAATCCGCCCATGGGTCAAATTATAATTATTATATTTTTTCTCTGTGTGTGTATCTTCCAGAAGCATGATAAATAAAAACTATAAATAAAGTTTGTTCAGCGAATGTTTACCTTACGTTTCTTCTGGTAAGAAAAGCCGTAGCTAATTTCTTCAACAACTTATTAAGGAGGCATGAGATTTCAAAGCTTTTCGGTCATACAAAAGAAGCGTACGCCAAGACCGTAAGAAAACAATTTTTACTCTTCGCATTTATAATATTAAATACAATGTATATTATACAGTGTGTCCAATAAAATTACGGTTTATAGAAATGTTAGTATATAGCGACTGTAAATACTAGAAGTTAAGTTGCTTGGGTTAAATAATAAAATTTCTTGCATTGAGTTTAAAAAAAACTTAAATAAAAAATGACAAGTAGATATTTTTCCTAACTTCTTGGAAACAAGTACTTAAACTTAAAAAAAATTATTATTTTTTTTTTTAATTGATTAAACAAAAAATAATACTGAAAAAGTAAGATTTCATTAAAGTTTGATTAGTGGAAGATTCTGATTTGAATCCGGATAAACTCCTAAGTTTCAATCGAGGTTTTAATTGTTTTTCCTCCTTTTTAATTATTTTTTAAAATTAATAAGCAAGTTATAGTTGTATTTATTGATAGTTGTTTTAAATAAATTAGACATTAAAAATAAAGTTACTATGGTCTGTTTTTTCAAGCAAGATAGTAAATTAAAAATCGCACAGTAAATATTTTTTTTCACCACCAGCCTAAAAGCACATCTTTATTACTGTTCTTTTCATTGGTAGAAATATTATTTCTCTACCTATGACGTCAGAGGTTCTAAAAATAATGAAATTGCACCATGGTTAATAATGAATTTTTATTTAGCTGTTTTGGCATCTGACGTTTCACTTAATTATTAAATCACATTGCTATTTACAAGTGTCTTTAGGCACCAAATTTATTTATTGCATGATAAATTCAAAAATATTAACTAAATTAGTACCTATAAAACATGTTTTACAAAAAACACTTCGAAAGGTGAAAATCATTGGTCCATCATATTCAACCATAGATTATACAACCCATATATTACCATCATAGATTATACTAGAGGTACAACCCCCATATTATTGATTTTTGAGGCAATAGATTCTCCCTCACAGTTTTCGCCTGTCCCCTTATTTCTGGGGGAGTACCAGAATCATCGCTTTGCATTTCACTTTCCATTTTTATATATTTTATTACACTTAACACGGAAACACTTTAACTTAATAATTTCAGCAAATCACCAGAAAAATTCTGCCAGAAATGTCAAGTTATTCATTTGTTTTTTAATGGCCGCGAACGGCCAGCGTGATATTTTAAATTTATAAGCTTTTTCATTAAATTTTAGTAAAATAAATAAAAGTCCAAATAAATACATAGCTAATTAATTGTAATGGTAGTGAAAAAAATACTATATTTTCCACGTGAGTGAAGATTTAACATTTTAGACCGCGTCTTGCGGGCTTCGCGCTATCGCGCTCATCCCGCAATTTGACGCAGGGCAAAAATGTTAAACTTCTCTCACTTGGTAAATAATATACTATTTTAGGAGGTTCGAATAGTATATGTTTGTGTATAGAATATAGTTATGTTTTATAAAATAAACTACGCAGTATATTCTCACATCCAATATTCAAATTTGTTTTGAATGTATTCACTGTGCGATTTTTAATTTACTATCAGACAACAGACCATAGTTTAACACTTAATCTTAAAAGTATTTATTAATATAACCTTGGTTAATTTTTAAAGAGTAACGTAAACTTAAGTTAATAAGGTCAATGATATAATTGAAAAATTGCATTTTTTGGGGGGTGGAAAAGTTAAACAAAAATTTTTGAAAAACATTAAAAAAAAATTAATTTCGTTTTTCAAAAAAGATCTTTTTTAAATGTATTTTTTTTATATTTATTATTTTTAATTATTTGCAATATACCATTTTTCGTGAATTATATGTAATGGAATGCATTACATATCTTCACGGATTGTTTGATATTAAAGTGGTCAGGTATTCCTAAAAATTTCCAAATATACCATTTACTTGGGGGTATTCAAAGAAATACGAAGAAATTGAAAGAAATTATACATAACTTCACGGTTTAAAATATGGTTTTAAATATCAGTTATTCGAATTAAATGACACATCAACTTTTATAAATATTGATTTTACACAATTATAGAAAAAAATTGTTCAAATTATTTTCAATTTCAAACAAACTATGAAATAGATTCAGTCAATTTAGACACGCATTATGGGTATTTTATTTGAATTAAAAGTGAATCCGTTATAAAAATATAATTTAATGGATTAAGTTTTTTTTAAATGAATATTGAAAATAAATGTGGTTTTATTATATAGCACGAGTAAATAAATAGAATTCTTATTATCTTTTTTGGCAAAAATAATAAAAATATATTTAAGGTAAACTTATATACAAAAAATAAAATATTAATTTTTAGAAATATATACCTAATCATTTTTATCTAATACTAATACCTACATTAAATTAAATTACATCGGCACTTAGTGCTACTAAGAGTGCCGATGTATTGAAAATTCAAAATCTTTGACCACGTTTTTTTTTTTTCACATTTCTCGATGTTTTAGACCTTTCTGAGTCGAAATCAGTAAAAAAAATTTTTGCGTCCGTCTGTCTGTCTGTCTGTCTGGGTGTAAACTCTCTAACTCCATTTCTACATGAGATATCGAATTGCGGTTTTTTGCATATTGTTTCTTATCGTATTCCGAAGAGCTGATTAGATTTTGGGGGTAAACGATTGGGGGTAAGGGGGTAAAAATAGGGTAAAACTCCTATTTTTAGCGTTTTTTGTTTATAATTAAGGCAATTATTATTGTATTTGGTTAATTTAGCACTTATATAAAAGATAATATTAAATTGGTCAAAAAATGTTATAAACAACATTTTCTTAAAACGCATTGTTTTCGAGATATTGGCGTTTAAAGCAGTAAAAGGTTTTTTTAGCATATCTCACATAATTATAACCCGATTTCAAAAAATTATATTTTAAATAAAAGCTCTTTTTAAGCCCTATAAAAAATGTTATATACAGTTTTTTTTGCTAGAATATAATGTTTTAAGGACACAAAATTTAAAATCAAACAAAACACCTAGTTTGAAATTTGCAAACTAGATGACTCTAGTGTACAATAGTGCCGATGTTTTGACAGGGTGCTTGCAACGTTTCATCTAGTTTATTTTAAAACCATTATTTATCACATCTTCAATTAAGTCATTGTGTTCATCTAAAGATTGTAATTATCCAAAGGAACGGTTAATAAATAAACAATAAAAAAATAATTTATCTAGAAAAAGAGAACTTAGATTATTAATAGTTAAAAATAAACTGTATTTTTTAACGAAATTTAACTATATTATTATTTTAATTTCATTTAATTTCATGACGAATGCACAACAGATGACAGAAAGATTATATTTTGTTTATTCAATTAAATATAATGTAACAATAACAGATATAAACATAAAGAATGATATAATTAAACAAATTGTTCTGGTTATTAATTTTACTTTAAAAATAAATTTATTTTGGTGTATTCTTCCAATTTAGACAGGCGGATGTGTATGATTATTAAAAAACTAAAATCTCACTTCCGGCTTTGATTTCACCATTAACCTTTTCATTTCACGTTGATACGTTTTTAAATATAAATGACAACGATCATTGTTAGACAATATAGTCGTAACAGTAATTTATTATAATATAATGATTTGCTTGTTTAATGGAGATCTCTACAACTAGAATTATGAAACAAAAGACTTCTACCCTATCTCTATCTCATTTGTGCTACACTTTCCAGCCAACCAAATAAATACTGTATTTGTTTTTCATACAACAAATACAGTATTTATTTGGTTGGCCGGAAAGTGTAGCACTGAGTGGTACGAACGAACATAGCTAATGTGAATCTGTAGAATAAGATAATTCTACTAAAATTTAGATGGCGCCAGTAATTTCTTTAATAAAAATTAAATTGTTACACTTTTCGCTCGTCCAAGTAAATATTGTATTTGTTCAACAAAGAACAAATACAGAATTTGTTTGGTTGGGTGGAAGTGGGAGTGTATGTATGTCTTCTATCCTTTTTGGGTAGAACTTTTGTCCCTGTCTAATCTAACGGGAGAAATCGCCATTTATCTTTAATGTCATATTTTAAGAACTAACCAAATCAACAAACAAAATCATATAGGCAAGTTCACTTTTGACGTAAATCTTTTCTCTGCGCATTTTATCCCTTATAATTTAATTAAATAGGTGGGTGGGACATTTGGGGGTACCAAACATATAATTTTTCAATTAAAAATGTTTTGGATTTTTTACAAAACTTTTTGCTAATGTATACAAGAGTTTTAAAATTAGATTTAACATAAAACTCTTTATTTTTACCATTTTAGTGGTTTCTGTAATGCAAAACGGCTTGCTTTTCTGTTTATTTGCATAATCCTGATCACAAACATCAAACATTCAATTGTAAAATCAGTTTAAATATGTAGAACGGTTTCGAAGTATTAATATTTTCTTGACAAACACATCTTAACATAAAATAGTCAGGCTGGGACTCAACGCCGTTAAACGAATTATAAAAACTAGACTTATACCCCTGTAGTCACAATAAAAATTGCTCTTGTTAGGTGCCAAAGATTTTATATAGTAATTCCCTTATGTATAGGCAATGTTTTAATAAAACAGATCGTTTTAACTAAAACTATAACTATAATAATTATTGTTTCCTGATATTAATTAACTTTAATTTTTAGGTTTAAAATCTTTGTTAATAGAGGTTTTAAGGATATTTTTGTTTAAAACTTAGCTTTGACGGCATTTTAAAAATAAATCATGGCTTATTATTTTAAAATTTTTGTCACTAGGAGACTTTCTAAATAATGGCCCCATATAAACTAACACAATGTAAATTATTCATTTACGTAATTCTAAAATTAGTCACACTCAGGTAATTTGTTTAATTGGTTCTCCCACTGCATCGGTGTATATCATCCGAAAAATGTATATAATTATTTTATAGTTTAAAAGTGTAAAAATAGTTATTTATATACCAAGGGACTAAACTGGCTGTTTTAGCCCCGCTGCATTAGTGTTTCCTGAGCGAGCGTACCGAGCGAGGGAAACAGAAATGCAAGGGACTAAAACAGCCAAGTTTAGTCCTGAGGTATATACACTATTTTTCGCAGGACCAAACGTAATTTAGGTAGGTAGATAAAATTAAAATTAAAAACCACGCGTCTAAAATCGGTTGTTTTATTTTCGTATTTTGCGTAAATTGCGAAAAGTCTCATGGCTATCGCGATTTCAATTGTTTTTTAATATGGTTGACACAAACGTCAAAAAAATGGACGAAGATGATAAATTTTAAGTTATGTATAAATTGTTATAACAATGTTATTTTTAACGGTTTTCTTTGTTAAAATCAAATAAATTGGTTTGAATCGCTAATTTATTACAAAACACCACCAAACCTAATTTTTGAACCAGCAAAGCACATAGTAAGCATAATATTTTAATATTATTAAGGTTGCCGTGATTCTTATTCCCTAGGGAGAAAAACGGCAAGTTTAGTCCCGAAAATGAAAGCGTAAAATTAGGTTTTAGTCTTGGTCGTGCAAAAAAAATAATTAAGCACATTATTTTAAGTATTATTTAACTTAAAAAACTCTAACTAATATAAACTATAACGAAAACTCTTTCCAGATGACTATTTTCAAATCGCTATATCTTAAAAAATTTTAGTCCTAGAAAAAAAAATATTTCTTTGTAAATTTAAAATGCTCTTTATTGGTGAAAATGTTTGCTTTACGATTAATAATAAGCCATTTATTCTTAAATTAGTTTACAAAAATACACCCTATCAGGTGATGCAAACTTTAAAGGTCCTGAATCGTTTGGGAAAAGATTTTTTTAAATCGGATATTTCATTCAAAAGTTATGGTTTACGTCTAAACAAGCAGACGTACAGACAGACCTACCCATTTTTTCATGATTCTAATTCTAAACTTGATGAAACGTTGCAAGCACCCTGTCAAAACATCGGCACTATTGTACACTAGAGCCATCTAGTTTGCAAATTTAAAACTAGGTGTTTTGTTTGATTTTAAATTCATAACATTTTTTATAGGGCTTAAAAAGAGCTTTTATTTAAAATATAATTTTTTGAAATCGGATTATAACTATGTGATATGCTAAAAAAACCTTTTACTGCTTTAAACGCCAATATCTCGAAAACATTTTTTGACCAATTTAAAATTATCTTTTATATAAGTATTAAATTAATCAAATACAATAATAATTGCCTTAATTATAAACAAAAAACGCTAAAAATAGGAGTTTTACCCTATTTTCACCCCCTTACCCCCAATCGTTTACCCCCAAAAATTTTTTTTTACTGATTTCGACTCTGAAGAATGGTCTAAAACGTCGAGAAATGTGAAAAACACGTGGTCAAAGATTTTGACTTCTCGGCGAATACATCGGCACTCTTAGTAGCACTAAGTGCCAATGTAAAATGCAAATAAAAAAAACTTATTCTATTTAGGCAAACTATTTTTTAATTTCTGTATATGGAGGCAACGTAAAATTACTTAAACAGTGGTGTTTAGAAGCCATATTAAACTAAGTATCTACATTTTTAAATAATAAAAGCCTATTAATTATATTGAGCTTTACGTCGTTACATATTGCAGTTATCAGAATCAATAGTGAGAGATTAAATTTTTTTCTATAGCTTAAAAGTAGTTTTTATACGATACAGATTAAATTAAAGTCATCAATTATATTTAAATAACATTAATATACATTGATTTAGGGTTATCTAGAGTCTGTTATTCGCAACTGTATATTTAATACATACAATACATGTATTAATAAAGTTTGGGAAGTTCGTGATTTCTTGTCCCACTGTGTTCACGCCTGGACCTGACCTGTAATGAAAAATAGAGACCAGTAAACTAATTATTACTGGTCTGCATTATAAATCATTAATTTCCGCTAGATGGCGCCACCGATTAAAATATCAAAATGGCTGAACTGCTGTTGTCATGATAATCATCAAAGTACTTTCATACTTTCATAAACACGAATATAATCCAATGCATTTCATTTAAAAAACTTACAGTTTTAGTCAATGTTTTTTACTTTTGAGACTGAAAACGATAATAAATGTTATAAACGATGCCTTGTGAGCTATCAACAAATGCCTTTTATGGTTGTTTAAATACCGGACACCTAAAAAATTGACATTTTTTAAATTCAAATATTTCGAAAACTAATTAATGGATTTGACTAATTCCTTTTAAGTTTTAAAGCTTAAACATTCTCTACTTTTGTTTGTTTTAAGAATGATTAAAAAATTTTCTTTCGTAGTAACAGCAACAAATAATGCAGAACTATGTTTCTTACCCTATCTTCTAGGAATTGCATGGTACGCCACTGCAACTGTTTATCAAATTATTAAAGTTTTTCTTATTGTCGCTGTTTTAATAAATATTTTCTTTTTTATTTTTTTACTTTTTTCCTTCTGGTTTAGGAGATATCAGGATTTTCCTGAAAATTGTCATGTCTTTTACTGTCTTTTACTTCTTTTTCTACAGTTTCCTCATCCCGGGGCAACTTTTTATTGCCGTCTGATGGAAGCTTAACGGTGATTTCGCAGAACTGCTGCCTACTTTTTCTTCTACTCAAGTTTTTCAAACCCAATTTATGTTTTTAATAAACTTGATTAGAAGAAAAACGTAACTCGGTTAAGCTTCAAATTTAAAGCACAGCATCAATCAAATTCATTTAGTACTTTTTAAGTTAACTGAAAAAATGACAACTTCCAGGAAAATCCTGATATCTCCTAAACCAGGAGTAAAAATGTAAAAAAATAAAACAGAAAATATTCATTAAAACTGCGGCAATAAGAAAGACTTTAATAATTTGATAAACAGTTGCAGTGGCGTACCATGCAAGTCCTAGAAGATGGGGTAAGAAACATAGTTGTACATTATTTGTTGCTGTTAATACGAAAAAAAAATTTTATCATTCTTAAAACAGAAAAAAGTAGAGAATGTTTAAGCTTCAAAACAAAAAAAGAATCAGTCAAATCCATTAATTAGTTTTCGAAATATTTGAATTTAAAAAATGTCAATTTTTTAGTTGTCCGGAATTTAATGTGCGGCAGGGTATTATAACAAGACCCATTACAACAGTACTCTGATTTTTTTTACCATACTAGGTACATTCATGAATGTTGTTAAACATATGCGTTTTACATAACATTAGAATTAGTTCGAGTAGACGTATTACAATACAATTCTCATAATAAATCTCATGCGGTTGACAAATGACAATTAGAATTATACCAACTATACTTATTAAAAAACCCTAACTATGGGCGAAGTGAAGTGTGATAAATACGATGCGACCCTTTAGAATACCAACAATAACTTAATAGACGTACTCTTGGCTCTAATTTTACACGCTATTACTACGAATACATATTATAAACACATTAATTTTGATGTTTAGTGTCTCTTCTTACAGAGTTAAACTAATAAATTAAATGGGGTTAACCACAATAAGTTGACAATTAAACAACGATTCTTATTACATCAGAAACTCGTTGTATTAATAACAACTTCAAAACGCAGCTGTTTTTTTATTTCTTTTTTTGGTATGCAAAATTAATTAAATGTTTTTATTTGTGAGATCTGTAATGACAGTTTGAACCCCTAACCTTATCGTACGGATTGCAACCAAAGCTAGCAATCGATTGTCAACTTTTTAATGTGTCAATGGACATTAGATCATATATACATAGATATGGCATTAATGTTGATTTGTTTTATGTAGAACATATACAAAGCTCTTTGTAAACAAACCAGTATAGCGGTGAGGTTGCGAGGAGGTGAAGTAAAGCATATTTGTTAACAAACCACTATAGCGGTGGGTGGTGACCAGAAGGGGGAAGGTGAAATTTACCTGCATGTCGCAATGTAAACATTTCGGTTTGGCGTGAACTCAAGGTGCATCTATGCATATATGATCTAATCATATCATATCATCAGCAGTCCAATACGTTAGGCAACATAAATTTGGGTCTTTGATACCAACTCAAAAAGAAAATTCCCCAAAAATATTATATTTGGATTTTATCACAGTGCAACAAAAAAAGTGCATGATACTCAAAATTATTAAAGAATACATAAAACAGCTTATTAAACATACAAAATCTTCACACACATACAATAGGGTATTATCAATGACTTGGCGCCCTTCCAAAATTCCAAAACAAGAAAAAAAACACCCTGAGAAAAAAAGCTTTGTCCCTGAGCGTTTCTACAGAATTTGGCGCCCACCTTGGTGCCCCTACAAAACGAAAAAAAAAAAAAACAACAAAGCTTGAAGAAAGAAAAGCTTTGTCTCTGAGCGTTTCTACACAATTTGGCGCCCCTACCCAAACAAAAAAACACCAGCCATTATTTTAATTTTTAAATTTTTTACTTAAAATAACAAAAAAATATGACAAATAATGATTCTTGTCTTGTCTTATCTGCTCGCCTGGTATGAAAGTTGTCTTAAGTTCTGTTTCGTTTTATTATTGATTTATTTAGTTTGGAATGTTACATATACCTATTAAAAAAAAAACTAATTAATAAGATTAAAATAAAATAAAAAACGTACGCTTGGTCTTGTGTAAGTTGTTTCTGTGACAACTCCCTAAACTTATTTAAATAAAAATAAATAATTACCCTTAATTAAATAAAAGAAATAAACTTTAAAATGCACTGATATCAAATAAAGATAATATTCGTAAATTTAGTGTTATTACTTTCTCGAAACGTAATCTACACCATCTAAAGTTAACAATTTAATATTAAAAAAAATATAAAAGCTCTTTATACAATTTCCTGCAGACAATAGCGAATGAAACAAAGCAGTCTACATTAAACTACGTCATCAGGTTTTATTTTAGTAAAAATAACACGTTAAAGCGTGAAAAGTGACCTGTGGTTGGATATTATAATTTAGCTTAAAAAGCTCTGCATTGCAGCAATAATACAACTTGAATGGCGGGCCGGTAATAACAGGAAATACACGGAAAGATATAAATATAAACTATTCTGGCCAATTTATAATAAGCTGTGCCTTAAGCCACGCAAATCTCCCAAACAATTAATGGATTGTATTGTTTTTTTTGTCAGTAGAACTAATTTTTAACTTTTAATTACTACGATTATGTACTGTATTGATAATCAATTAACCATGTAAATAAGAGATATACATTATTAGCAAATCTGAGATAACCTTTTTATAGGGTATTTTTTTTCCTTTGATACCGAAACCACCTTAATATTTATTGCAATATTTAGGTTTATTAATAATTGCATATCGCATTAAATATATTTGGGTGTGCCCAAGTTAATTTTCTCTCAACGAGTAAACCTAGAAATTTTAATTTAATTAAAATAATGTCAAATATTTAAACTGTCATTTAAATTTTACAGCGTTAAAAAGAGGATGAGTTAAATTGTATACTGAAGTTGAAAAAACAAATGAGAAAACACATATTGTGACATATTTTACAATTATATAATTTGTATATAAATTTGATCTACAGAATTAATTTTAAATAAATAGGCAATAGTTAGTAGCTTAAGGTCGATTCAGGCATAATTATCACTAACTACACTAAACTGAATTAAGAAATTAAGAAATTAACAAAATTAAGAAACATAACCTTAAATTCAATAATACATTTTCCGTGGTATGCAACAATTAAGATAAAAGAAAAAATATAGCATAAAATAATAATAGAATCTTAAAATACACCTTAGAAAAAGTATTTCTGAAATACACAAACTTTAGTGCAACATTTTATAAACAATCGTTACCCAAGTATCAAAATAAAAATGAAGATGGCGACACATCTGTATTTTAAAAAATCCTAAATTTTCAGCTTAAGGAAAAACACAGTAGTTACATAAAAAATAAAAGGTACCTTTGGAGATAAGTAGGTTTTAAAACACGATTTTTAGACCCAAAAACTGCAAATATAGTAATAATCGTCCTACGCAATAGATAATTGTTTTTTTTTTTACTTATACATGCCTATTATCTATTTAGCAGTTACCTTATTGTTGCATACCACGGAAAATTCATTATAAAATTTGAGGTTATGTTTCTTAATTTTGTTAATTTCTTAATTTATTAATTCAGTTTAGTGTAGTTAGTGATAATTATGCCTGAATCGACCTTTAAGTTTAAACTAGAATTTGAAATGTGTGTGGTTTAGGAAAAGGGTGGCCATTTGCAAACATTTATGCTTTATGGAGTCTACAGTCCACTCGCTTTAAATCTGTTATTCATGAAAGTTTATGGCAGTTAGACCGGTAATTATTGTTTAAATTAGAGGTGTCAGCTACACTGAACAACCCTTGTAGTGAGTTATTACACCTGCATACAAAATTTCTAGGCTAATTAGCTTATATTTGGATCATTATCTTCCGAATTTATATTATTTATTGACCCTAGTACTTTTACCTATTTTATAAAAGATATTATTTTAATTTTGCATTGTTCGATAGAGTTTAATTTTCTGAGCAACTTTGCTTTTTAAAGTTTTTTTATAGCTTTAACTCTTTTTCTTTTTAGTTTGGGGTCAAGAAATGTAAAATCTATGACTTCAAATTAGCTCTAAAATATTTTTTCTTGCATGTTAAGTAATTATATTTGGATTCATATATATTTTTTATATGTATGTATGCATTTTCCCTATGCTTTGCCTGTGTTTGAACATTTACCCGAAGATTATTATGGATCTTCAACAGTGCCCAGATTTTGCAATCTCATGCTGAAGATAAGACACTGTGTAATTAAAACTGATTGAAGTATTTTTTGTTGTCGAAGCTTATTAAAATAAAGAAATGGAGAGTCGGTAGCCAAACGAAGGCGACTGGATCTGAATTGTTTAAAATCATTTAGTCACTTAATTGTTGATTAAAAGTGCTGACTTGGTGTTGAGGCGCCGACAAACAATTACGGTTGGTAACATTGATGACTTGGAGCCGCTGGATAATAACACCGGCACACAAAATAAAAAAAAAATCTCGAGTGCGGCAGACCAGACTAGTGAATTTTTACGTATTTTGGGTCGCTGAATCTGAATCCGAGTTAGCGTTCAAAATGGCGAATCCCATATGGTGGATTAGATTTTTTAAAGTTGCTAGGATTTGCTTGAAACTTAGTACTAGGGGGTTTTTGGGGATGCTGATTACGAATCTGGTGCCAGTTTTCCAAAACTTAAAATGGCAGATCCAATATGGAGGATTAGATTTTTTAAAGTTGCTCGGATTATATGAAACTTACTACACGAGGGATTTTGGGGACGCTGATTACGAATCTGGTGCCAGTTTTCCAAATTTAAAATGGCGGATCCAATATGGTGGATTAGATTTTTTAAAGTTGCTCGGATTTGCTTGAAACTTGGTACTTGGCGGTTTTTGGTGGCTGATTACAAATCTGGTGTCAGTTTTCCAAAATTCAAAATTTCGGATCCAATATGGCGGATTAAATTTTCCGAGAAAATTTATAAAATCTAATCCGCCATATTGGATCCGCCATTTTAAATTTTGGAAAACTGGCACCAGATTCGTAATCAGGAACCCCAAAAACCCCCGAGTACTAAGTTTCAAGCAAATCCGAGAAACTTTAAAAAATCTCCTCGCTGGCACTCGAGATTATTTTTTGTTTTGTGTACTGGTGTAATATTATAAATTAAAAGTCCGATTACATAGCTTTAGAGAAGATCGCTTTTCTTCATGAGCGGCATAAAAGCAGAAGCTCCCTAATAACACACCGTTAAGGTGTGATTTAATACATACCCAGACGACTTTGATGACGGTTTCAAGTGGGATTTATTTTTAATCTGTGGAGTTTAAACCTGAAAGCGCAGACTAGACTTCTATTGATAAAAATATACTTTTTGTGTATAATATATTTATAAATATTTAATTAGTAATGGAAAAGCTTTTCTATTTTAGATGGTTTTCTAAAGTGTAAAAGACAAAAAATACAGGCTGAGAGAAGATTGGTGATTGGCAATGATGGATAAAAGAAATAAGTAAAAACAAAATAATATGGTAGAAAGAAAACTGAAGAATAACTAAAATACCCTTGTTCAATAGGACAAAAACTTTTAGTCAATAGAATTAGTTTATTAATATTTGCAAAAGCCTACAATTAATAAATTTATATTATAATCTTTATTATTTTCTACCTAATTTATACAAAAAAAGATCAAGACTTCACCTATACGGATATGGTTAATACCAACTGTAAGATTTTTTCCTACTGACATGTAACACTCGTATTTATATAGTTTAAAAATGTCTGCTTTGTAAAGCCTTAAATATTGTTTTTGAAAATTTGTTAGGTACAGACAACAACTCTTCTTACGTTGATTTATTTTTCTTTATTTCTTTTAGTTGAAGTTCAAAACTTCACCCTAATAACAAGCGCCTAACACAAAGCAAGTACAGTACAAATTTTAGTAAACGAAACTCGATAAGATCGGTATATTCCGTGAGACATGTTATATTGGAGTCTATGTTTCCACAGCCCCCTCACTGCATAAATGCATGATTTATTTCTGCCAACAGTTTTGCCGTATTTACCATACCAATAAGGTAGAATTTCATGCGGTAATCAAATCGAAATCGCATGCCACGCAAGAGAAAGCAATTATACCTAATTTCCACTTATACTATGTATTGCATTCATAGAAAAGAACCTCGTATCCTCACATGGCTTACAAAATAAGCAAACAAAAGATTTAATTGAAGTTGAATAACACAGAAGTTATTTTTACGAATTACAACTTCAGAACCACAAGAGTTTAGTACATCCTTATTTTATGAATTCTTCTTCTTATGATTTTATCAAGGATTTTATTTGATATTTCTACAAATGTGAATTTATTATTTTAAGAACATACTCTTTCTATAAAAAAAAAACAAAAAAATAATAAGATATAACGTCAGTCTTGAAAACGTTTACAAATATATTCATTCGTATAACAGAATATGTTATTAACATATTCATAACTTGGTACAGGTTTACCTCGAGGTTTATTTCTAAAGTTTATTTTTTAAGGTATAGTTATTTTAAATTTGCCGCTAAATACTCCACAAAGTCCGATTTACACTGAAGCATGTGGCTTGTTTTGATTGTCAACATAACCAAAATTTATAATTTTTATTTACTTACTTTGTTTTTATGATATTTTGATGTAAAAAAAGAGAATTAATAAAGCTGTAGCTAAAAATACTTTTTTATTCCTGTAGAAACAAAATTTGCTTATAAAATCGCTTTTATTCCAATAATTTAGAGGAATAAACCATTGTTTTGTTCTCGTTAATGGCACGTCAACGTTTTACGGTTGTGTAAATTGGGCCTAGTCATTTCGCTTACGACGCATGCGTATCTTATGTTGCTATGGTAATTTCTAGATTGTTTACAAGCGGTAGGGTTTAAAATAACTATACCTTAAAAAATAAACTTTAGTTAATATCTCAAAATTGTTTGCATTTAAAAAAAGAGAGTGTGTACCAGAAATAACTACTCGATAGTTATTCTAATAGAATTCAACCCGCGGAAAGAAAAGGCTTAATATTAATTACATAATTTTATAGATTTTGCTCAAGATTTCCCTTAAAATTAATTGCAACATGTCTATCTAAAAGCCACTTTACACGGAGCAATTTGTGCGCAAGTTTGATGCTATGCAAGTTTGTTGAAAGAATGATTCAGTCACTGCGCATGCCTTCAGGCAAGTTTGAGGCCATTTTCGTGCCACCAAGTTATTTAGAACATGTTCTATTTTTCGGCGATTTTCAAGCAAGTTTTATGGTTATTTTCGTGGTACCAACCTGGAAAAAAAGTTACCAAATCGATTTCATTTTACTAATATAGTAGCAACTGCACATGTTAATTATTATTATTATTAATAATAGGTCGGTCTGTCTAACTAAAAAACTTCCTTAAAAAAGCAAATGCTAGGTTATGTTTTTGTCAACAAACGCAGAGACACGTCAAAATTGTCTGGTTGGCAGCACTGTTTACCTTGCAATATATAGCACCAAACTTGCGTACAACTTGCTCCGTGAAAAGGCAAATCAATGTCCAATTGTCCTCATGCTATATCTTGCAGCAAACTTGCATATCATCAAACTTGCGTACAAATTGCTCCGTGTAAAGTGGTCTTAAGCATGTTTACATTATACTTTTAGGATGTGATTTTCATGTTTTAATCCGGATATGCGCAAAAAGTCAGATACGTGGTTCTGTCTTAACATAGCAGCATAAACTGTACATTTTCCTGTTGGCAACTAATACGTATTGCAGATATTCCGCAGAAATCATTTTTGATCACGACATTTTGTTTATGGCTTGGTTTATGGGAAGTTACCGAACGATTTAGATCGCATCTATTATTTTGGACTATTATCATCCATTTCATATCAAACAACTAGCGTTTACAGAACTGTTCTGCATGCCTGGTAATTTCGTAAAAAGGGTAATTGTGAATGAAAATGGCGCATTGATGTACATAGCATGTCAATTGTTTTTTTTAACCTGCTGTATTATCCTTACCCAGTTCTTTTAACCCGTAACTACAGACGTAAAATGATGGTCTGTGATTACGGGTTAATTTTCTGGAAATTTTCTAAAATACAAGTTTAATTTTTATTAAACATTATTACAGTATTATACAGAGTAGTCCAAAAGTCCAAAAGTCAACCCCCCCCCCCTCTTTACTTTTGAACCAATTGGAATATCGAATTTAGAACTCTTAAATAAGACAATTAAACTATATTTTAGCATATATTTGATACTTTCAGCTCTTAATATGTGGGCGGGGGGGGGGCATGGGGGGACATTTTTTTTTAAAAGAACCTGGGGTCGTGTGATACATCATTTTAATGCTTAAGAAATTCTACATTTAACTATATATTTTTAATTTTTTTAAACATTTTTTTTTAAATTTAAAATAGGGTTGAAAATGGGTATTTTTGTCAAAATTTCTCTAAAAAAATCAAACAATTTTTAAAAAATGACTAATTTCATGATGAAAAAACATAAATTATACTTTTAAACCAATTTTAATTGAAATAAATAAAAATTTACAAAAAAAACTTAAAAAATGGCATTTTTTAGCACAAAAAATTGAAAAATCAAAACCTTAAAACAATTGTTTAAAAAGTTAAAAAATACACAGTCCAATAGAGAATTTTATTTGCTTTAAAATGATGTATCACACAATCCCCCTTTCTATCTAAAAAAATCCCCTCCATGCCCCCTGCCCACATTTCAAGAGCTGAAAGTATGAAATATATGCTAAAAGATATTTTAAGTTGTCTTATTTAAGAGTTCTAAATTAAATTGTACAAAGCTTTAGCTTTGAATTAAAAGTCCCAAAACGTATTTTTTTCACTACCAGCCTAAAAGCACATCTTTATTACTGTTCTTTTCATTGGTAGAAATATGATTTCTCTACCTATGACGTCAGAGGTTCTAAAAATAATGAAATTGCACCATGGTTAATAATGAATTTTTGTTCAGCTGTTTTGGCATCTGACGTTTCACTTAATTATTAAATCACATTGCTATTTACAAGTGTCTTTAGGCACCAAATTTTATTATTGCATGATAAATTAAAAAATATTAACTGAATTAGTACCTATAAAACATGTTTTACAAAAAACCATTCGAAAAGTGAAAATCATTGGTCCATCATATTCAACCATAGATTATACAACCCATATATTACCGTAAGGATCATAGATTACTAGAGGTACAACCCCCATATATTGATTTTTGAGGCAATAGATTGTCCCTCACAGTTTTCGGCTGTCCTCTTATTTCTGGGGAGTACCAGAATCATCATTTTGCATTTCACTTTCCATTTTTATATATTTTATTACACTTAACATGGAAACACTTTCTAACTTAATAATTTTAGCAGAAAATTTCTGCCAGAAATGTTATTCATTTGTTTTTTTAATGGCCGGGAACGGCCAGCGTGATATTTTAAATTTATAAGCTTTTTCATTAAATTTTAGTAAAATAAATAAATAAATAGCTAATTAATTATACTGGTAGTGAAAAAAATACTATATTTTCCACGTGAGTGAAGATTTAACATTTTAGACCGCGTCTTGCGGGCTTCGCGCTAGCGCGCTCATCCCGAAATTTGACGAAGGTCAAAAATGTTAAACTTCTCTCACTTGGTAAATAATATACTATTTTTGGAATTTAATAAAACCAAACTAGATCAAGGATTAATAACAGTTTTGTAGTGATTTAATAAAAGGGCAATTACGAATAAAAATGTCGCATGAATGTTCATGTAGACAATTAAAAATAAAATATTCAAATGTTAAAAGCAAATTTAACCTATTTTAGTCGCTTAATTTTCTTTAAAACACGATAAGCTACAACTAGTGTGACGCGTGTTAGTCCGTGAATAAATTAAAACTCGCATGGTGTTGGTGAACAGGTATGAGGTTCTAGGAACAATTTGCCAGCACTTAAGGGTAGTTTAACATACATTATTAATTCGAGATAAGACCGTTCTTAAAGACTTCCGACGGTTGCTTTCAATTGCGCCACGCTGCGGTGTACAATGCACCGAGATGGCGTCCAAGCACGCTACAACAAGCGCTTTTTCACTGTCGAACGCCAATGAATTATTGGTCTCAGAATGTTTTTCGTTTAGCAAACACTTTACGATGGTTTGAATAACAAATTTCGAATATGCATAAATTATCGTACCAAATACAACGTTTAAAGAAAATATCTACATATTTTCTACTAGGAATTTTCTATTGCATAATATGCCTTGTATTGTATTGGTGTAAAAAGCAAAATAGTATATGGTTAATAAGAATTCGAAAAAATGTCTTAATAAATAAGCAGAATGCTGGAAAACATTTCTATACATAAATACATTTTTTAATTTGTATTCTCTAATTGACATTTTTTGGAAATACAATTTATCGATTTTATTGAAACTAATTAAACTAAAATTGAATTTAACAATAAATAATGTTAATTAAAATAACTACTAAATAAAATGAAGATTCCTTGCATCGTTACATGAAGAAACTTCATGCTTTTCATTTATCACTGACAACTCCTTATAAAGTTCAAATTATTTACATTAACAGTTTGCTTTTGTTATTGTGTTTGTTGGTAATTTACAGTTCGTAATTACATTTATGATCGTTAATCATTTTTCTCATATTAATTACTTTCAAAATAAACTTATAGATATTTATAAATTTTTGTTGCTGTAAAAGTTTTCAAATTTTATTTAATTCTATAGAATATAATTTTCAATAAAAAAGTTTTATCCAATACATACAGATAATAAGACAATTACCAGCTCTATTTTAAATAGATAAACTCAATAATAACCCCCGCGTGGCTTTTACTTTATTGAGTGGATAATTATTTATTTTACCCACTCAACTGTCACTTGTCAAATTATTTTCTTGTAATTGTCATTAAAATATTTAATAAAAATATGAATTCTTAAGCTATTTATTGGATAAAACCTTGTATGGCATTCATGGGTAAACCGATATTGCCCTCACGAAAATTAACCTGCTTGGCTGACGCCTCGCAGGTTAGTTTTGTCATGGGCAATATCTTACTTTACCCACTAGTACCATAAATAACTACTTTTCCAAATTAACTTCTCTACACGTTTTTAACAAAAACGCCTTTTCCAAATTAATTTATTTACACCTTTTTATTGTTACAGGTATCTTTGTTTCAATTACCTCGAAATGACATATTTTGACATTTGTCATATTTTGATTGATAAAGCCAAATATTGCACAAATTCTTTCAAAAACTAATAATTTTCTTTGAAAACGGGATTAAATTAGATCCCGAAACGTTAGAAGTTAACTTTTATTCAGTTTTTAGTTTCTTTTTTAATTATTTTAACGATTTATCAAGAATTTTATTAAAAATTCTTTATTTAGGCAAAATTTTTAAACTTTGGTAAGATATTGACTAATAATATTTTTTAGGTAAAGAAGATATAGCAGATAAGTATTATTTTAAACGCAATACCTTACCAGCGCATCTAGAAATAGGTGCGCCTGATAAGAACATTTTAATTTTATTTTCTGTTTTAGATTTTTTATCGATAAAAATAATCATTGAGGCGAAATGGCTCAAATTAATAATACTGTAAATAATTTGATGGGTCCACCTAATGATTAACACTAAACTAATAATTTAATCAATAAAAAGATATGTGACAAACAAATCTGAAATGTTATTGGTCAAATACTTAATTAAGGATTATTTATTGGGTAAATCAACCTTAAATGTGAGAAAAAAGTAAAACAGTTAGAATATACAGAATAATATCAGAATAATAAGTTTTTTTAGTTTCCTGAAGTTCTATTATAAAAACATATGGATTAACTTATTATGAACCAATGGAGCTCTCTACAACTAGAATTATGAAACAAACAGACGTCTACCCTATCTCTATCTACTTTGTGCTACACTTTCCAGCCAACCAAATAAATCCTGTATTTGTTTTTCATACAACAAATACAGTATTTATTTGGTTGGCCGGAAAGTGTAGCACTGAGCGGCACGAACGAACATAGCTAATGTGAATCTGTAGAATAAGATAATTCTACTAAAATTTAGATGGCGCCAGTAATTTCTTTAATAAAAATAATATAGTTACACTTTTCGCCCGGCCAAGTAAATATTGTATTTGTTCAACAAAGAACAAATACAGAATTTGTTTGGTTGGGTGGAGTGGGAGTGTATGTATGTCTTCTATCCTTTTTGGGTAGAACTTTTGTTCCTGTCTAATCTAACGGGAGAAATCGCCATTACAATCAACGCGGACTACAAAAATACCCATACTCCACACCTTATTCAAAATTACTGGCTTTATAACAAATGACTATCAAATTATAGATTAAATATTTATTACTAAATACCATCTAGAGTATATTTCATTAAAATCCCGAGATGATGAATACAGTCATTTGAAATTAAAAAACTAAACTAATTAGGTACGTACTAACGCTGAAGAGGGTCTTGTTTGTAGGTATGAAGTTATAGACGGCCTAGCAAAAAAAATGGGTATTTAAATAATGAGATGTCAGTATTTTTTTTGCACTCATTGCAATAATTTTGGATTGATTGTATCTAAAGACGTGAAATTTGGTATTTATAATCAAATAAGCTAATTTTACTTCTTTAAAACATTTGAAGAAAATCGGACTTCGGTAATTTTGTCAAAACAGGGTTAGCATTTTTTTGTATTACGCAATAAATTTTAAACGATTTAAACTAGGGACTTTTAAATTTACGAATTTACTGAATATGAAGGCTGAAGAATTTAGAAATTACCAAGTATCCAGTTTCATAGGTTTTATAGCTGACTGACGATCTGAGTTTGAATACCAGTTAGGAAAATGAGCACATAAATAGCATAACTATGCATGTCTGTACTGTTTTCCTGGAAAGGGCCTATCCAAAGACTCGCATAACAAGCATAGTACATAAGAATGCGATGCCAGGATTGGCTTGATGTGTCGTCATGTATCTTGTAATGGTTGTTATGATAGCCTCTGGATAGGCCTTAAGTTGTAATTGTAACCTAAAAATTTGACGTTTTCCTTGTGTTCAATATAATTTACATTTGTACAATATGTAGAAGACGCTAATTTAGTGTGAGTGTATGAATAATAAACCAAAAAAGTACGTTTTTCAATACCATAAAAAATAAAATTAAGTATAACCATTTTTTATGTAACTTTCTCTTCTTTTATTAGCTTTAAGGACCGTCAATCATTGTCATAGACAAAAAATGTTACAATATTTTATATGTTAAAAGGTACGAGTTTTTAACCAATGATGCAGCTTAAAAATCGCGGGAACTTTAAACTACTATCTTGCATAATTGGAGGGACTACATATCTAGTAATACAAAGCAACTAATAAACAAGACCCTTCTGCAGCGTTCATATTTTATTTTTTATAAACTTGCCTTCTATTTTGGTACCACGTTTTAACTTGAGTATCTGTAAGACTAAGTTTTGCTGCCAATTCCATCCTATCTTGTACGCTGAGGTATTTCTGCCTTTCGAAACTTTTTTCTAAGGTTTGTAATTGTAGATCTGTGAATGCTGTACGTGCTTTCCTTTGCTTTTTGCTTAAAGCACTACTTGATCCTTTTGAGGAGTTTAACGAGTCATCTCCGTTTTGACCTGCAAACAAATATTTGTAATTAGCAAAAATTTTAATGGTTCCATGTTTTAAGAATATATATGTTCCAGTTACCATAACTTTTAACTAGTTTCAACTCCAAATTTCAATGTTTTTAAGGTAAAACGGCATTTTGTTTAGCTTATGCTGCCCTGCTAAGACAAGTTATCCTATCTGCAAAAAATCACTTTTCGAGAGGGTATCCCGTATGTTTTCTTTAAAATAAAGCAGAACCCAACGCCATATTTATTTAAACGTATTTTCAAAAAGTGCAAAAAAAAACAATAAAACTTGCCATATCTCAAAACATCAGATAGGACAACTTGTCTTAGCAGGGCAGTATACTCGTTAACATTTTTATAATTTTATTATCATATTCACTTCTATTTTTTTTGTTAAAAAATCTATAAAGCATTAGCTTGTAGCTTAAATATTTTTTTACTATTGTTTAGTTTTACCAATATAGGCCACGTCGCAATCTTAATAATTTATTATTAAATTAAATTTATATTTTAATTAATTATGTTAAATATATTTATAATTTATAACCACGTTAGTAAAAAATATACTGGACTTTTTTTTATAAAAAAAACAAATTAACTATAATTTAACCTCAAATGAAAATTTAAAGTCTTCAAGAAAATACATTTGGAACTCTTCTATGGCTTTTGTTTTCTTGTTTCTTTTTTTTTAACAACAACAAAAAGCTATTATCTATCCAATAAAGAAGCATTAAAGCGTTATTGAACTAACTAATCCAATTCCCGTCCATTTGGTCTACATAATCACTAAAATTGCGGTGTTATAGGGCGTCAGTAACTTGTGGAGTAATCTGCGCGGCGAAAAGCATTCCAAGGCAGCTGATTGGCTACAGTTTCCGGTCTGTCTTTTATCCCCTCATCCTTGCGACGCGTCGCCGTCGGGACGCCTAAAACAATGGCCGAGATCAATTCAACTGCCACACAAAAGGCTTTTATGGCATTTTCCTCTGTTCTGTTTCGTTTAAATGAACGTTTATAGTGTACAACGATCGATATAGACTCAATTAATTACAGATTCAGTCCTTTGCGAACTAAATCCAATTTCGTAGTTGCTATTTTTCATTGTTATAGAGTTAACAGCACATTAATGTGTCACTTTATAACCAGGGAAATGCTTTAAAGGAAACAAAATAGTCAAATTAACGTCTTGAACATAATGGTGATAAAGGAATTTGTGGCACCACTAGCCGTGGCTTGGTTTTGTAAAATAAAAGCCATTGAATGTACAGTGTATGACAAAAATAACTCGACAACAATTTTTCGATAGCGCAGTCGCAGCCGAAGGTTTCCTCATAACTCGCAGCGCTAGAATAGCGCTAAAATAGTATTATACGGTAGTTTCGAATTTCCCAAAATAGAAAAAAAATTCTTGGATACAAATGTGTCATGAAAAAATAAGAAACTCTGAAGATGTCCGTCTGTCCGTCCGTTCGTCTGTCCTTCTGATGTCACGTTTTTTGTTAACGATAACTCAAGAATGAATAATCCGATCGATTTGAAATTTTCAGGAAAAATCAAGTTCTTCTAGGTCCCTATTATTTTTGAAAGTAATACCCCGAAAACAGAAAAGTTATGGGAGTTCAAAAATAAAAACTATAATTTTCAAAAAAATTTCAATTTTTTTTTTCGTTTTACGTTTACATTTAAATGTATTATTTTTTCTCAGTTTTGTTTTTTTTTTTAATTTAGTTAGGTTTCCTTTGTTATCCTACGTTCTCTTTATTTTAATAAGAATTATGTTGTTTCGTTCATTTTTGAAATAAATGAATATTTTCTATAAGGTCTCTGCCTGTATTTACGACACTGATAATTGCGGCAAGAACTTCCGTGTTATTTTTTTTATTGCGCGCCCGTCGAAGGGTTAATTTTTGAATATTGGTCTTTTAGCTGACCGCAACGCCGCATTTCTAAACAACCATCCACTAGATACAGTATAGTATATTCTATAACTAGTATGGAATAGACAAGCGAGCGCGGAATGACTATTCCATACGTGTTGTAGACTATACTTTTTCTTCGACTGCAAATATGAAACACTGTATGGCTTTAAACTGCGGACAAGGTTAAAACCAATGTTTTTTGTGACTCGACATTATAAATGAAACAAAACACATATTTTTAAATAAAGCAATTAATGTTATTTAACAATTTTATTAAATCAGTACTTAAAAAAGATTTTTATTTAATTTTAGCACATATTTACAAATTATAATGCAAAAATTGAAGGTGTGACATATATCAGGTTTAAATATTTAATAGATGGAGCAGTTTTATTTTTTTAAACTAAATTGATGAAAAACTGGTCAAATATTAAGAAAAGCCAATAAACTTTATATAATTTTAACTCAAAACTTTAAATTGCATTAAATTATTCAATATTTCATGGTAAAATATATATATTTTTGCTAATTTTGCTGCAGTTTTCTTTACTTTTATAAACAAGAGATGGCACTACATGTGCTTATTCTAACACTTTATACGGAATATTCATACCGTGTCTAATTAAATTCCGTATACAATTGTGCAGCATAATTGGTATAAATAAATATAAATAAATAAATAATACGTTTATTTCAATAATTATGAATGAGTACACAAAACAATGTATAGACAATCATGAACATGAAACTTGTCTCAAAAAATACAAAAATAAAAATTACTTGTAAAGTATAAAAATTCAATTACAAATTTAGTTAAAATAGGCAGATATTTTATAAGGTTCTAAATTTATTAAAAATGTTAAAATACGTCTTTTGTACATGTTAAAGTTCGTTACCGTTTTTATATCTTCTGGTAATTGATTGAAGACGCTTATTGCAGCATAAAAGGAGCCTTTTTCAAATTGCGCAAGCCTAGGTCTTGGAAAATTATATTCAAGACGCCTGTTGGACCTCAGAGGCTGAAATAGCGATTTATTTTTGAAAATAAACACGAGAAGCTCATACAAGTATAAGCCTGTCAATGTCAATATGTTATTGTTCTTAAAGTGGCCTCTACAAGATTCATTGTAACCTAAACCTAAAATTGTACGAAGCGTCCGCTTCTGGATCGTGAACAAATCCGGTGCATGTGTACTCTGCCCCCAGAAAATTATACCATACCTCAGAACAGACTGAAAGTTTGAGTAGTAAACAGCTTTTAATGTTTGAAAATTTACATAAGACTTTAACACTCGTAAGGAATACTGTGTTGAATTTAATTTTTTACCTAAATGTTCTGTGTGCAAGTCCCAGTGTAAATTTTCATCCAGAACTAAGCCCAAAAATTTTGTGTTATCTGTAGTGCTTAATAACATGTTATCGAATGGTACAACTTCGGGGGTAACGAAATTGGACCTTGAGGTCTTGAACATTATAATGTTAGTTTTTTCCTTATTTAGGAGTAACTTATTTTTTTGCAGCCAGTGTAGGAGATTTTTGATACACGTTTCAAGCAAGCGCAATAGTTCTTGGTAATTCTTTGCTTTTACCAGGAGGTTAGTATCATCAGCAAAGTTAACCAGACTGCAGTTTAAAAAAGTGATGCACGTAATAATATCATTCATAAAAATTATAAATAGTAAAGGACCAATTATACTGCCCTGTGCAATTCCCAAGTTTTCAATAAAAATTAAATCTGACAAGAATATACATATACATGCATATGTGTAATTATTCCAGAGTATATAACAATGAATCGATTCCAAAAAGGACAAAGTGTTATAGTTAATGGCGATTTCTCCCGTTAGATTAGACAGGGACAAAAGTTCTACCCAAAAAGGATAGAAGACATACATACACTCCCACTTCCACCCAACCAAACAAATTCTGTATTTGTTCTTTGTTGAACAAATACAATATTTACTTGGCCGGGCGAAAAGTGTAAAGAAATTACTGGCGCCATCTAAGTTTTAGTAGAATTATCTTATTCTACAGATTCACATTAGCTATGTTCGTTCATGCCGCTCACTGAAGGTGTAGTTCCGGCCAGCCAAATACTGTATTTGTTGTGTGAAAAACAAATACAGTATTTATTTGGTTGGCTGGAAAGTGTAGCATAAATGAGATAGAGATAGGGTAGACGTCTTTTGTTTCATAATTCTAGTTGTAGAGACCTCCATTCGAAACGAAACAAAACAAATATGCGTAAATTCAAGAACAATACAAAATCTGACTAATATTATCAGACATTCTATCGGGCAGTTGTAAAAACCTTCATAATGTCAGCAAATAGCAACACGCTGGAACACGCGAACGGCTCATAATGTAATTGCCCCATTAAGAATATATGGGGGATACAAGTGTAGATTATTGCCCTGTTACGCCACCGCTTATTATTGCCGAATCGCTAATCTAACACTATTACTTTCCTATATACAGTGCGATTATAAAGTGCCAAACAGTTTGAAAAGAAAATACTCTTCGTTTGAAGCCATGCCTCTGTTAGAGTTGTGCGCGACAAGCCCATGTGATTGCTACGTGCAACAGCTCGGTGGCCAGTAAAACGCACACAGCTTTCTTGCATTTCACTCATCGCCAATGCCAGTTTTGCATTAAAAAGTGTTCGGCACTTTATAATCCCACGGTATGTAAATACTTCGTTAAAAACTTGTGCAAATTCGCCGAATTAGAATAAAAATCGGTTGTGGACGCCACTGAGAATTTGTTACCTTGTTACCTATTAAGGGGTCTTTCTACCTTCAAATTTTAAAAATATTTTGTTTTTAAACTTTTTTTACATAGAAAGAAAAAATATATCATTCTAATATTTTGTAGGTATATATATGTATATTTAGAATGGAAATAATAGATTTTTTCTACGAATGCTTTAGAATGCAAGCAAATACGCACACTTTTCAAACACAGAATGAATACATTCTAGCTCTAGATACGGTATGAATATTCTGTATCAAGTGTTAGAATGAGCACATGTAGTGCCATCTCTTGTTTATAAAAGTAAAGAAAACTGTAGCAAAATTAGCAAAAATATATAAATTTTACCATGAAATATTGAATAGTTTAATGCAATTTAAAGTTTTGCGTTAAAATTACAAAAAGTTTATTAGTTTTTCTTAATATTTGACCAGTTTTTTATCAATTTAGTTCAAAAAAATTAAAACTGATCCATCTATTGTTAAATATTTGATATCTGTCACAATAATCTGACATAACCTTAAATTTTTGCATTATAATTTGTTAATATGTGCCTAAATTAAATAAAAATCTTTTTTAAGTACTGATTTGATAGAAGTATTAAATAACATTAGTTGCTTTATTTAAAAATATGTGTTTTGTTGCATTTACAATGTGGAGTCACAAAAAACATTGTAAATGTATAGTCTACAACACGTATGGAATAGTCATTCCGCGCTCGCGGGACCGTCATACTCGCCTACCGGCTCGTATGAGACACTTTCTATTCTATTCTATATTGTCTATTCCATACTAGTTATAGAATATACTATTTTTTTTAGATTTTTAAAGTGCCATTTTTTGCCATAAAATTTTATGAAAAAAATCATAAAATTCCGGCCGTTTGGAACGAATAAAAAAAAATGGGATATTATTCTTGAAAATTATTTAAACTTTTTTGAAAAACGTCCGCCATTTTGTTATTTTTTGGCCAAAAAATGTTCTTCTAGATAGGTGACTTCAATGCCTACTGAATGATATCCCGTTTTTTTTCAGTCGCTCCAAACAGCCGGAATCGTGGTAACCACCATTTTTTTTTGTTAGTTACAATTTGTAACGTTATAAAGGAATACCTATTATTTTTCCTACGACCTAGTTAGTAGTGAGTGCGTATTTACCATCCGTTGACAACCGATGGGAAGTGACGATCAGCTGTTTTTACATACCTGCTGTCAGAAAATTAGTAAAAGTCAAACACATAACCTTAAATTGACAAAATAATTTTAAGATTAAAGATTTAAGATTTTTGCGTTTTGTTTTAAGTTTAGGTGTTAGGTCGTAGGAAAAATAGTATACGCACCTCGACGCAAACCATTTCAGTGCACATCGAGTGCACCTAAAACTAGGTTCGCGTACTCGGTGCGCAATATACCATTTCGGCGTTGACCAGGGATAAATTTAAGTTCTTGTTTAACGTTTCTCTTAGGGAGAGAGGATAGAATATAATTGTTAGTTACAATTTGTAACGTTATAACCAAAGAACTTTTACCTCAAGAAGGAACATGATGAAATCTACCGTATGCTTTGTTTGAAGCGTGAACCAACTACGGTGAGGGGCTGGTGGGGAGCGATTATTGTTTACACTTGGTACGAGTAAAGAGAGAGAAAGAATGTGTAAACTCACAGTCTAATGTCGTAAAATGACTGACAGGGGTACAGTGTTGCCGATTGAAAACATATACTTTGGATATTTTATTGTAAATTTTAAGAAACATTAGTTCTGTATGAGTTTTATATGAACTAGTAGTTTCATTTTAATAGATTTAAATATACTATATTATTAAACATAATTATAGTATACACAATAAAGTTTTTTACATTTTTAATTTAAGTATAATGATTTGAATTCATGATAAGGTGGAAACTACGCAACATCGCTACTAGGTAGCCTGAAAGTCGACTAGCGTAATCTACATTTTACACCACACTGTATCGCGTTTCTGTTAGTAAATAAACAAACAAAAAGATGACACCTTCATAAACATTGGTCTGAAATTACTTCTTGGTAAAAGTTCTTTGGTTATAACGGAATATTATTTTTGCAAATATGGCGAAGGCACTTGTATAAAAATGTTAGAAAACAATCATCTGTGCAAGTTATGTTCGAGATATTTTAAACAAAGATTTATACATGTATGTAATTAGAATCCGAGAACCTGAAAATGGATATATCCATCTATTTATATATGCATACTTCGTTAAAGGTTAAAGTTATTAATACATAAGTTAAAAAAAGTTTATCAAAACCGGTAACTTAACCCTCCACTACAGACACTGAATTTTTTATGGTCCTGTATAATTAGACATCCTTCTGTAATATCAGGAAAAGAAACATACTGCTGCAGAAAAAGTTTCCTTATAAATGTTAGGGGTCTAAAAAGAAAAACTCCTTTAGGGGTGAAATGTTTCATGTGGCGGAAACGTGAGTCGCATTGAGTTTTCACAAAGTGGGTAAGTTTGTTGGATTTGGGCGACCTTATGCCAGGGGTTTCCACCTACATGACCTTATATTTGAGGACCATTAATTCCAAAGCCGATAAATATACATGTATGGTTAAATCGTTTTTTTTTTTCATTTTATATGTCTAAATTGCTCAAATTTTTATTCTAATTACACAAGCCCACAAAAAAAAATTGTGAGTCTTGGATTCCAATATGATTCCTATGTATTTTTTCCCGCTGAAGCCGAATCCATAACCCGTTTGTTTAACCCTTACACGTCAGGATTTTGACATAACCTCAAAAAACACTCGAAAAACTACTGAAACCGTTAAAATCTTCTACTCCATACCACTTTCACCCCCTTCCTCCAAATTCGTAATTTCGTAACCCCATAATCCCCTCACCTCGGAACCTTATTAAATTAAATCTGGTTCGGAGAAACAGAATAATTACGTGAACTTTTCTTGTAGAATATAGTTATGAATAAGTAACTGTATAACCCTAAAATCCCACCACACCTCCTAACCCCTTCACTCCGTAACCCCATATATTACAACCTCTTAACCCCGTCATCCTATTCTGTGGAGAAGTCCGGTTCTCGAAATCATAAGAGTTTTGTGAGTGAAGTCATGAATCAAGGTCTACTTCATTATTTTTTTAACCGGACTTCTCCACAGAATAGGATAACGGGATTAAGGGGATATGGTATATGGCGTTACGAAGTGAAGGGGTTTTGAGTTTATGGTGTTGGTGGATTTTGGGGTTATAGAGTTACTTACCTATGACTATGTTCCACAAAAAAAACTGAATATTTTTTTCTGTTTTCCCAAACTAGATTTTTCTACTTAATGAGGTTACGGGGTTTGGAGGTTATGCGGCTATGGTATTATGAGGTAAGGGGATTATATGTTTCTGAGGTTATAGAATTAGTAATTTGGGGACAATGTTGAATTTATCGGCATTTGTTTTGATGCTCCACAAAATCCCAAAGATGTTACTGTATACTTTAAACTTCTTTTACAGATAAACATTTTTATTCAGTGCTACTTTTTTATTTTATTTTGAAAATAAAAAATTGAATAGGTACACGATTTGGATAAACTTGCCGTTTACGTTAACTGCTCAACTTTCTCTTAAATGCGGCATTTAAGAAGTGAAACCTTACTTATTTTTCATGAAAATAAGAAAACAGTTCGATAGTTTAATAGTTTAACAAAACATACATGTATACAACTATCATAAAATAATTTTTTTCTATAATGATAGCTGGAACAATTTTCTTATTTTTAATTGATAATACAACATGGCGCAGTCGGGATACTTACATTTTAAATAGAAGGAATTTAAAAATTTTACATACCTAGATATTGGGCCAGAAAAATAAATATTATAACAGTACCTAACAAAAAATGCTAGAAAATCTCACAGATTTAATCAAATTAACAACAAAGAAGCGCTACTGAATTATAGTAATTCGTAAAACACCGTAATCATTTTATTTACTTAGTTGATTAACTTGTATTATTTTAACTTAAATAAATATACTTAGCAGAAGTTTATAGCCTGACTTACAACAATAAAACAGTCAGTAATAAAACAGTCAGTTGGTGAACATTTATGAACAGTTAACGATGCGAAAAACCGTATTACGCTGATAATACCATTTTTACAGAAAATTGCGTTTTTAAATTACAGGATGAACGATTTAGAATCTAAAGTCGTACTTATTACAATTTCTTTTGAATAAAAGTCGCAATTTAAATGTCATTATATGTTTATAATGTCGCATGATTTCTTCTTTATCGACTGTGTAATTCATATTTAATGAATTTGTAAAAAGTCATACGATAAAAGGATTTTAATAAAGGAAAACAGCCTTTCAATAACACAATGTAACACAAATAAAAACCTATTTGATTATATAGCATTTTTTTATATTTTACCAGCCGTATTCCCCTACTTTGAACGAAGCGATTTTACAGTGGTTCGTAGGTA
Source organism: Brachypterus glaber (assembly GCA_958510825.1). NCBI lineage: Eukaryota > Metazoa > Arthropoda > Insecta > Coleoptera > Kateretidae > Brachypterus > Brachypterus glaber. Next base: position 4,237,774 of record OY294047.1, read on the forward strand.
AAATCAAACTTTTTGGTTTAAATGTGCCGCGTAATTAGGGGCCGTTAATACCCCTAGAAGAGAGAACGAAATCAAGATGGCGGCGAATGAACGTATTTTCGCACTAAATGAATTTTATAGTTTTAATTAGTGTATATAAGATTACATTTGTACATTTTATATAAATAAATGTCCCGTGTGCGAACGTAAACTATACCGGGTGTCCCAACTCTATTTACCCAGCGATTTTCTCGAAAACTAAAGAGATAAACAAGTTCTGCGAAAACCATCTTAAATTAGACAACTTAAACTATCTTTAAGCATATATTTAATACTTTTAGCTCCCAAAATGTGCGCAGGGGGACACGGGGGGGAGTTTTTTTTAACGGAAATGGGGGTCGTGTGATACATCATTTTAAAGCAAATAAAATTCTCTATTGGACTATATATTTTCTTAATTTTTTAAACAATTTTTTTAAGGTTTTGATTCTTTAATTTTTTTGTGCTATAAAATGCGACTTTTTAAGTTTTTTTTTTGAAAATTTTTATTTAAGTCAATTAAAATTATTTTAAAAGTATAATTTACGTTTTTTCATCATTAAATTAGTAACTTGACTTTTTTAGAGTAATTTTGACAAAAATAACCATTTTCAACCCTATTTTAAACCCAAAAAAAAAGTGCTTTAAAATGATGTATCACATATGATAAATTTTAAAATCTCTACAAGCCATTAAGTCTTTTAAATAAGACCGAAATATACATATTAACATAAAGTTAATTAAAGTTAGAAATATTAAACGTTTTACATATATCATAGTGGTAATTAGTGTAACTACAAAACGTAAATGGACATAAATATCGTATAAAATTTAAAGATTAACGATTTTATCACAATATTTGATTTAACATTGAGTTAATTCGTGATTAATAAGAAACCATCATTTTGATGGCATCCTGTTATTTAGTTAGATCAAGTTTTTATATTAAATTACCTTATTACCAATGCAAATATTACTGTGATATGAGTACTTATGCCCAGAAAAGGCATTGTGTTACATGTTGGCTTATATCAACTTTAACAACAAGATGGAGTTTCGTTCCTCTATGGAACCGGCAACATGTCTGCGGCGTGTTTTATTATCCGTTTAACAGCGTTAGTCCCAGCCAGTCAGGTTTTTTTTTATGTTAAAATGTGTTTTATTTTTTTATTTGTCAAATAAATATTAATACTGCGAAACCATTCTTCATATTTAAATTTAATTTATAGTTGAATATTTGATGTTTGTGATGTACTTTTGTGGATTAACTCGGATTAGGGTTATACACATTTGTTTTTTGAGGTTATGTTGAGAAGAAATTATATTTATTTGAATCGACTAGAGAGACTCACTTCAAGTCTCTAATAATGGTCAAAAGGAACGAGAGTTCAAGACCATTAAGTCCTTTTGGGTCACTTTAATTTAGTATCCAAAAGGTCATTTTGAAGAAGAAGAAGAAGGAAAACTACAAGATGAAAAATGGCTGTTTTTACGTTGAATTAGAATGAGACGGAATTTTACTCAAAATTAAATTAATATGTCGTAGAAAGTAAAACATATTGAGTTTGTTTTGGTTTATTTATTTATTTATTTATTTATTTGGTTACAACCACCCAACAGCCTAAGCCAATTACTGGGTGGGAATACGTACATTTTAAAATAACATAAAATATATAAAATGACTTAAGATAAAACAAATAAAGTATAATTTAATTACTTAACTGTAGTCTTCTAATAGCATTAATTTTACAGTGGAAAATGTCACAACTATCCTGAGTTTGGTTTGGTTTATTGTACACTGATAGAATAATAGCGTTATTAATACAACAACATATTGTACTATAGTATTATACTATAATAGTACTAACTCTGTAATAATAATAATTTATTTATTTCCTTAAGACCCGAAGGTATTGGATAATGTCAAAAAACCTTATATACACATTGTGTGTATAATACAGACAAAAAGTTAAATGGTTTACAAATAGTTCACTTAACATTTAAAACTTAAAATGATATTAAAAATATTTAAAACTATATAAATAATTAAAACATAATAAAATTATTGACAAATAAGATTTACTTTTTTATATCCATTTTTCCAAATAATGGTTTAGATATAGTTGACTGAATATTTAAAACTTAAAAGCAATACTATCTTTATTGTCAATAAGGCACCTTTAGGAGTAAGTATACATGGATAATTATACACACTTTAAGTATATGTCAATTTTATTCGAATTATTAATGTATTATAAGATATTTTACATAATTTATTGGTAATTGCCATTTAAAAACTTGTTTTATATATTTGCAATTGCGACTTTTATCTGTCGTTTCTCTAAGTGTGATTTAATCTCTGAAGTGCTTGTTATTAATTTTAATTTAAACAAAATTATACATTGAAATAAGTATTTAACATTGAATCATATTTTATTTAAAGTTAAGTTGTCACTTGTTATTAACTAGTGACATAATTCCAAGACATACTTTCAGTGTATTTTTAGTAACAGAAACATTCAAAATACTTTGCATTGCACATACAACTTTGTAACTCTAGCCGGACAATATATCCTAAATAATGTAAATGCACTATATTAGTATACTCTTAGTATACTGAAAAATCTACGTTTATTACATTTGTAAAGTATGATCCGTTTAAACGTGAAGCGGGAAGTTGCTTTAAGGGGTCTACCCTCTTTAGACGGGCAAAGATAAGGCTATTTTCACGAATTTTTTTGACCGGTATACGTCATAAATATGGACATAAAAAGTGTTAGGCCTAAAAAATACACTATTTGATTACACAAGAAAATTTTTTTTATATTTATTTTAATCAGTTTTTATACATAAAAATGAGGGAGAAGACTGGTCAAAAAAAAAAGATGAGTGTGCGCTGTTGATGAAATATCTGGAATGGATGATCTGAAAAAAAAAAATAGTTTTAGATTCAGTAAGTAAATGGCTATAGCGCATATCATACGATTTTTGAAATTTTGAGTTTAACTATTTATTTTTGGCAAAGAACGACGGAAAAAACGTGATTTTTCGTAATTAAATATAAAAAAAATTTTCTTGTGTAATCAAATAGTGTATTTTTTAGGCCTAACACTTTTTATGTCCATATTTATGACGTATACCGGTCAAAAAAATTCGTGAAAATAGCCTTATCTTTGCCCGTCTAAAGAGGGTAGACCCCTTAAGCATGAATCACTACCACGTTTAAACGAATTAGCCTAAAATTATATTTTAAATAAAAGCTCTTTTTAAGCCCTATAAAAAATGTTATATACAGTTTTTTGCTAGAGTATAATGTTTTAAAGATACAGAATTTAAAATCAAACAAAACACCTAGTTTGAAATTTGCAAACTAGATGGCTCTAGTGTACAATAGTGCCGATGTTTTGACAGGGTGCTTGCAACGTTTCATCTAGATTTTTTTATATTAGCGGATAATATACTGTACAGTAGTACTACATAGTCAAATATATGTTTTCAAATTCATTTTCTCAGTGTAAATTACGTAGTCTATCAAACGAATCATTTCAGGATAAAAAATACCATAAGATTGCGCTCGAACTGCATCGGTAAGCAAATTAAGTAATTTCCCATGTAAAAAATATTTTGCATAAGAAATGTTCTATGCATATTTTTTTAGAATCAGAAATGTTTAAATATGTAAATTTAATTAATATTGCATTGTTTCCATTACACCTCGAGTCATTCAACGTGTTAAATTGATTAATTTTTCTTTGCCATTAATTGTAACCAATGCTAATTAATAGTATTATCTGTTTGTATGTATAACCAAGGCCAATATGAATATATGAATAATAAAGAAATAAAAAAAGCAACAACTTAATTATAGAGTAAAAGTGTTTACTTTAAATCAATTAATTAATTAATAATTGTATTTTAAGGTTTAATACCTCAGCCATTACAAATTATTAATTTGAACCTACTTACCTAGTAGGTACAAATTAAAAAGTCCTGATCTACATATACCGTGCGATTATAAAGTGCCGAACACTTTTTAATGCAAAACTGGCATTAGCGATGAGTAAAATGCAAGAAAGCTGTGTGCGTTTTACTGGCCATCGAGCTGTTGTACGTAGCAATCACATGGGCTTGTCGCGCACACTTTAACAGAGGCGTGGCTTCAAACGAAGAGTATTTTCTTTTCAAACTGTTCGGCACTTTATAATCGCACTGTAGTCTAAGAGCTGTTGACCATTTTTAGTTAATTGTTTTCTTCCAGCTATATTTTATGTACATTCAAATTAAGCTATTTGCAAATCGCCAGGTCCGTAATCGGGTGCTAGAAGCCCCAAAAAGGTGGTGGAATGGGGCACCCAAAAAATGTATTTTTTAACTTACCGAGTCATACACATTAAATTTGTTACAATTAGATTAGTCTATTTTCACCGTTTTACACAATTAGTCAGCAGGCCAAGGGGTAAAAAAAGACTTTAAAAAGTTCATTTGACATATGTCAATACTAAAAATTTGAAATAATTTTCATTTAATTTATTATTTGATTTAAAGCTTTTGCAGTATTTAGCAAAATCTACACTGATAAAACAGTTTATTTTTATCATCTAAATAATTGATTGGATATGGCCAATTAAATTATTTGGTTGTGACAAATTAATTTTATTTTGACAGAAATTTTTTTCCCATTAATAAATCATTTTGAAATTAAAATATTTGTTTACATGAACTAAATATTTATTTGACTCAAATAAAATTTGATACAACCAAATAACTTAATTGGCCGTATTCAAATAAATCCTTTTATCCAATACATACAGATAATAAGACAATTACCAGCTTTATTTTAAATAGATACACTCAATAATAACTCCCGGGTGGCTTTTACTTTATTAAGTGGATAATTATTTATTTTACCCACTCTTGTCACTTGTCAAATTATTTTCTTGTAAATGTCATTAAAATTTGTAATAAAAATATGAATTTCTAAGCTATATATTGGATAAAACCTTGTATGGCACTCATGGGTAAACCGATATTGCCTGACGCCTCGCAGGTTAATTTTCTCATGGGCAATATCTTACTTTACCCACTAGTACCATAAATAACTATTATCAGTGTAGACAGGATATTCATGTCAATACCTAAAATATTTCTAAAGGTGTTGATTTTTTTGCAATCGATATTTGAAAGGCTAATTCCGGTAGTAGCCAACAATAAAATTCAGGTTTAACTTTTGATTATCCATGTCAACAGTTCGAAGGCAAATTTCTATTCATAAAAATATATTTTGAAATCGATCTACCTCGGCCCATTAGAGGCTTAACTCTTTTGTATTTTATTTGACGTTAATCTTTTACGATTATTATAAAATTATTATATTATAAAATAGTCTATTTAACAATAACCCTTCGTTCCCCTATTTATAAACTCTAACATATTTTAATGAATTTGTATTGAAAATTGTAATTTACAAATAATTTAGGGTTTTAAGTTTCAGAATTTAAATATCATATTTTTAACCATTTTTACAAAAAATCAGAAGTTAAAAATCTAATAATATAATTATACTTATTAATGTTGCACTTTTAAAAATACGGATCATTGCAGTGTATACATGTAGAGCAGATTTTTACATTGTTTCGATTTTTCGTTATAAAATTAATAATATTTATATATTATATTATAATATATAACTAGATGAAACGTTGCAAGCACCCTGTCAAAACATCGGCACTATTGTAGAGCCATCTAGTTTGTAAATTTCAAACTAGGTGTTTTGTTTGATTTTAAATTCTGTATCTTTAAAACATTATACATATTATAGCAAAAAACTGTATATAACATTTTTTATAGGGCTTAAAAAGAGCTTTTATTTAAAATATAATTTTTTGAAATTGGGTTATAAATGTGTGAGATATGCTAAAAAAACCTTTTACTGCTCTAAACGCCAATATCGCGAAAACAATGCGTTTTAGGAAAACGTTGTTTATAAAATTTTTTGACCAATTTAAAATTATCTTTTATATAAGTGCTAAATTAACCAAATACAATAATAATTGCCTTAATTATAAACAAAAAACGCTAAAAATAGGAGTTTTACCATATTTTTACCCCCTTACCCCCAATCGTTTACCCCCAAAATCTAATCAGCTCTTTGAAATACGATAAGAAACAATATGCAAAAAACCGCAAGTCAATATTTCATGTAGAAATGGAGTTAGAGAGTTTACACCCAGACAGACAGACAGACAGACGGACGCAAAAATTTTTTTTACTGATTTCGATTGGTCTAAAACGTTGAGAAATGTGAAAAAAAGCGTGGTCAAAGATTTTTACTTTTCGGCGAAGATTTCAATACATCGGCACTCTTAGTAGCACTAAGTGCCGATGTAATATAATGTAGATTTTTATGTATTAGATTAAGTAAAAACATTAGTAATCAATGATATTAGATGGTAATTTCAACTGATAAAAATGTTAAAGCAAATATTAAAAAAAAACCTTAAGGAAATATTTAAAGAAGATAAAAGATGAAAAACGTGGTAAAAATAATACATTTTTGTTCTTAAATTGTTAAATTAAAAACTAATTATTTTAAAATTACTTATTATTTCCATTTTTGATTTGTAAAGAGCATAATAATAAATCGTTGCTTAGCTATAGTAGCAAATCAAATTTTGCTGTTGCATACAACAATGCTAGTTAACAGTTTGTTCGCGTGATTGTTGGGATCATTTGAATATCAGTGAAATCAAACATAAATAGAACCAACGTTTTGTTACATCTTGAATTCAAAAGGTCTACTTTTATTAATACAGCAGTTTGGACTTTAGATCTTATCGAATATACCTGCATTGATTTGTTTTTATTTCACATTATATAGTTATTATAACTGTAGCTTTTCAATGAAAATTTCGATTTAATGTGTTGTACACTGTAAATGAAAATATGGTAATTTCACAGCAAATAAAGTAGGTCATATGTTACCAGCAAAGAAAGTGGTAAGTTTAAATCAGTACTGTAAATTCTGTTTGGACTTGTTGTTTTTTGTTAATGTGACCTACACGCATGCGTGAGCTCGGCATTTAGATCTACAATTAGCCGCTCGTCCCATTTTGATAATCTAAATGCCGAGCTTACGCATGCGCGTATGTGGAAATATCATATTAACAGTATTAACGGTTTGGATGTTAATTTCATTGCTTCGTTGTTTCCAAAGCACTCTTCGCAATAATGATTTTTTTAAATTTTTCTCAAAATGTAAGACTGGATCATCTCATGTGATACATTATTGTAATCAGAAGAAAAAAAGTGTATTCAAAAATGTAAAAGTCTAAAATAGCGCCCATAAGAAAAAACAAAGTTAAGTGTTGTAACACCTGCATCTAAAATGACATGGGAAATTTGATAACAGATTTAGATTCCTTGCAAAAAAGTATTTTAACAATGTTTCAATTAAAAACGTCTAGCTTTATCGGTTTTTGCTCAAAAAAATAAAAGCGAAACTCGGATTTTTATTTTTTTTTTGCGATAATTAAAAAACAAAAAATGTCAGGTCAAATTTTCTTTCAGATTATTGCTCAGCATAAAAATGCGCAACTTTTTTCTAATTTAACCGATCTTGTATCTCTTATAATAACCGAGATACTCATGCTTGAGGGCGAAAAAGGGGCACCCTGTATAACGCCATGTGTTATTTAGTGGTTATTATGCAAACGATGATGGAAGTGTGGATGTGCGATGAGAAAGAGATAGTCGGGTCGAGTGTGCAAATTGGCAATCGGGTATAAGAAAGTGTCCGGCGTCTAAAAGCTTTATTTAATAAAATTGAAATTAATTTGGTATTAACATTTTTCATCTCGCTGCATCGTAGGCGCAGCGTGACATCTTGTGCGGTGGTCCAGGTCTTGTACGCTGCATCCCACATCTTTCTTATCTAACCGTCGTCCGTGTACTGGCTCAAATCGATTTAAAATTAAACCTGTGTCAGAGATAATAAAAAACTACAATTGTGTATATTTTGCCTATCTTAATGTTCCCTTATCAAAACTGTTTATTTCAATTAAGTATTTTGCGATGTCCATCCGCCCACGGCCCGCTCGACCACTCTTGTTCTTTCCACATAAAATAAATGTTACAGTCAATTGGCATTTAGCCTTTTTATTGTTTCGGATAACGGAATTGATGTTGTATCATTTTAATTTTGAAAGGTTAACATTCTCGAGATTATTTTTAATTTGTCGGTGATTATTCATACCAGTTTATACCCATTTACGAAAAAGAGACAAAACTTTACTTTGGAATATTAAGTGGAATCCCTGTTAAAAAGCCATATAAATTCCTAGAGAATATCCAATAGGAATCTATGAGAATTTGTATTTATCAATATTTCTATAAGCATACCAAAGAAAACTGTAGATAGTTGATCCTATTGTCTGTCTGGCTGAATAGTTTTCTATATGGCTTGCTATGCGGCATATAGGTTCCCATAGATTTATAGTACCCTATATGTGTAACAAAATGAGTAACCATTTACGAAAAAGAAACAATAATTAAGGATATTAAGTAGAATACCTAAAAGTGAAATTAAAGATATATTTTTTTTCTGAAAAATTATCAGAAACATAATAAATATTACAGAAAGTTATATTTTCTATTCATATGAAATAAATATTACAGTCCATTGGCATTTGACATTTTATTATTTCAAATAATGTTATTTAAATTTTGAAAGGTTTACATTTACGAGACTGTATTTCATTTATAAACGATTATTCACGTCAGATGTATATAGTCCAGTCAAATTAAATACTAATTCTATGTTAAATTGCATTAAATGTACATGGGTTGATATTTTAAAGGGTAGTAGTGGATAGTAACAGAACACTCCTGTTAGTTTTTCACCGGGTGATTTGCGTAAGGGGTGTCCGTTATCTTGAATTTTAGGGGTGAGTTGCTTAATATGCATCTTACGATAAACATGCATATAACCAATTTTGTTAAGAAGAAAATTTACAATAATTTTTGTTTGAATCATTTTTGTTGGAGTGAAATTGTTTGTTTTCCATTTTTCCATTCATCGGACGATAAAAATGGTTAAGAGCAACTTGTAGTTCTTGAAATTCTCTACAAGTTTCATATATTATAAATGTGCATAGGTACTTTGGTACGGTTACAGAGGGCGCAACTCGACTTTCAGCGCCCACTGTAAAAATACTTATAGAGAATTTCAAGAGCTACAAATTTGCTCATAAGCACTTTTGTCCTCCGATGAATAATTTGGCTGAAAAATAAAAAAAAACAATGCCACCCCCAACATGGCCGTTTTTGAATATTTATAACTCGATTGTTATTAATATATTAAAAAAATGATCCAAATAAAAATTGTTGGAAATTTTCGTCTTAACAAAATTGGTTATATGCATTTTTATCGTAAGATGCATATCTATTTAGCAATAATGTTCTATTATAATATTATCTAAAATTATATAAATGGCTAAGTATAAATTAATCTTATCTTTTCTAAATTTTTATAAATGGCTGAGTATAAACGAATCTTATCTTTTTGGAGAAAACATAACTTTTTCAATGTAGAAGTTTTATTAATCATGCATGTATCAACCATTGATGGTCATAAAGTTTATAGTAATCATTAAGGAACCATGTTACTGATAAAAAATCAATTAATTTAATATAAAAAGATAAGATAACTATTTTAATTTTACTTGTGTGGTATTCTACTTAATATTCTTAAATTCAAAATTGGTTGTGTTTCATAAATTGAAGAAGGCAAGATTTACAAACTGACCAGTCCAGTCAAATAACGAAAAATTCCCATGTTAAATTGTAATAAATGTACACGCGCTGAAATTTTAAAGGATAGTAGTGGATGGTAACAGGACACTCCTGTTAGTTTTTCACCGGGTGATTTGCGAAAGGGGTGACCGCTATCTTGAATTTTAGGGGTGAGTGCTGGTGTCTAGCTAAATATGCATCTTACGATAAAAATGTATATAACCAATTTTTTTAAAGCAAAAATTCCCAACAACTTTTATCTGGATCATTTTTTTTATATATTAATAACAATTTAGCAATTTTCAGTTCAATTTGACATCCGCTTATAGCGTGGCGGCCTGTGGTTACTAGACTCAAAGACTGACAAAGTCATGACAAATTCATGACACCAGGAGACGTATTCTTCAAAACCGGGAGTAGAACGACTGATAGAACGAGTCTTAGGTTGTGATCGTCCTCTATTGGTTTCAACACTATGCGTCACATTCTAAGCGTTGTTCTATCAGTCGTTCTACTCCCGAAATTCAAGAATACGTCTCCAGGGAACTAGTTCCTCCAGTCATCTTGCTAGTGACCAGTTAAAAGTAACTAGAATCATAGGAAAACGGTTTCTATGTTAATTATCCTATATCCTAAAAATTTAGTTACTATGGTTACTTAGGAGTGTAATCATATAAAAGCTAGATTTGCAAAACAAGAGTTATTAGTAATGACTTATCATGTTATTAGAATGCAAATGAGATGCGGTTTTAAGGGTGGGTTTAAAAATTTCAAATATGTTTTTAAACTATTTATAAAAATAGTATGATATAAAGGAAGTATTTTTGATGTCCGTAATACATTATGAAAGAAAATACTAGTGGCATACGGACAGAAGAGAAAATTAGAAAAAAAGTCAGATATGCCACTAATATTTTCTTTCATAGTATGATATCTTTATCGTATTAAAAATCAAAAGGCATATCAGTTCTGAAATACAGCCGACACAATAAGTGGGAAATAATTTTAAAAACCGGTAGTGATTTCAATTCAACTAGATCTCCAACAAAAGGTGCATCATTTAAATGTCAACGTTGATAGGATTAAGAGTCCAAGCCACCTTTCTTCTATACGCTTCAATATTTTTAATCTGCTTAACGTATTTAGTTGTTGCTGACTTTTAAAAGTCAATTTCACACTAGTACATAACGTCCAATTAAGTTATGAAGCCCAGTGAAAAACGATACAAGTCCGATAGACTTGGTCCATAAATAAAACTTTTTATGACCTTTAAATATTTCAATTTATTGAAAAGATATATGCATGTGCTTCTTTAAAATTATTCTTCGAGAAGAAGCTAGAGACAGAAAAAGAAAGAAGAAGACGTAAAAGAAGAAGTAGAAAAATAAAAAATGAAGAAGAAGAATATATTAAATGGGTACTTTTTCTAGACTAGTGGAAAATGAGGAAGTTCATAATAGTATATTAAAGTACTAGTTTCATAACATACGTTTTTAACGCACGAGTACAAGTTTAGAAAACGAGCCGCTTGCGAGTGCTTTATACAATTTTTTCTATTTTGCTCTAAAGTTTAAAAAAACTTACATTTAAATTGATGACTGATTTAGGGATTTTTGTTTTGGATTGGCATTACAGTTTACACCATGTTTAAAATTGTAAGATCAAATGATATTTTGATATATTTTTTAGTCATATCTTCCCTTTTTTACTACAATTAACCAAGCCACAATTTTAACATGGTAAAAATAACCTAAACACAAAATTTTGTAGAAAATTCAACTTTAAAGCGACATTGACATTTTCACGGAAAACGTCAAGCGATAGGCCAGGTCTGTTGCCAACCCAAAAAAACAAAAAGTACAGACCTCTTATGGGCCTATAAGAACACGCAAAATGCGTGTGATTATGAGCTTATAAGAGTCGCAAAATAGAAAAAATAAGATCAAATTTACTTCACTTTTCCTATATTTTTGGACCATTTCCTTTTGTTTTTTCTTTGTAGCTTCGGATTTTTCCAGAAAACTGATTTTTTAAATATAACACCAATATTGCAATTTTAACTTTCAGATATATTAAGCTACAATGCATTGTAGGTTTATATATCTGAAAGTTAAAACGGACTTGTACTGTTTTTTCGTTTTCGCTTTAACTACTTAAAAGTCTGAAATAAGAACAGAATAAAATTAAAACTGATATCTATAAATAGATTTATTGGTTCATAAATGACTGTAGGAATTAATCAGGTATAATTGGACATTTAAATGAAATCAATAAATGTATAAAATTAAAATACTTAAATACAAAACAACTGGAAAGATTAGTTGGTAATGATGCAGGGCCAAAGAAATGGACTCGTCTCAGCAAAAAAACTTCAGTCTCAAACACTAAAGACTTAGTTCGCATACTAGGTGCATAATATACTATAATAATAAGACAATTACCAGCTTTATTTTAAATAGATAAACTCAATAATAACCCCCGCGTGGCTTTTACTTTATTGAGTGGATAATTATTTATTTTACCCACTCAACTGTCACTTGTCAAATTATTTTCTTGTAAATGTCATTAAAATTTTTAATAAAAATATGAATTCCTAAGCTATTTATTGGATAAAACCTTGTATGGCACTCATGGGTAAACCGATATTGCCCTCTCGAAAATCTCATGGGCAATATCTTACTTTACCAACTAGTACCATAAATAACTGATAACACTATGTGCTAACTGCCATTCTCTTTTTATTTTAAACATAGAATATAATCAATATATATTTAACCGTTAAAAACACCTTACAAATTTTAGTGTTTAAATTAAAAATGCCAAAGGCCAGTTCGACTTTTTGTTAACTCCGTTTACTTAAAACATTATCTTACTTCCGATCTTAAATTTCCAGTCCTGTGTTACAAGATTCAACTAAAAGGGGAATTAGATTTGGATAAATGATAACAATCTTGTGTAGGTTTTGAATACGTAGGTATACCCAAAATAACACACCGGTATATAAAACACCTTTGTAAAAGGTAGGTTATATTTATTGGTTTTCTAAACTTGACAAATCTATTTACAGTGGAATTAAAAAATAAAAATAAATAATTCATAGGTAATTCTAATTCTTAATTCTTAAAAAGTTAACCTTTTTTTTAAGTATTGGTGTAAAAAAAAGTTCTGGGTATTGATTCTTTATATCAATAGAATGCGTTTCGTGCTCAAGTGGAAGAATGAAATTATAAGGTGGATGAGCCAATTACTGTCATATTAAGACATTTTTTTTTTCTGCATTCAAATTTCTTTGTAATTGACAAAAAATAAACAAACTGCAGGTGATTAAAAAATAGTTATTTATGGTACTAGTGGGTAAAGTAAGATATTGCTCATGAGAAAATTAACCTATTGCTTCTTTATTGAGTGAAACATAAGAAAGTGTATGTATGTGCCTAGCTTATTTCGTCCCTATCCTTCAATAATCGATGCTAACCAGCTTACGACAGTCAGAACGAGTTTAGAAGTTTTGATAATGGAAGAGCCCGAAACACGAACTGGGTTTTTGTGTACGCCTTTACCAACTGGATACTGATACATCATATTTACAGTCATTTTTTTGATATAACAGATATACTGGCAGTGCCATCTATGCCACAGAGGACGAACTAACAAGTTTAAGAGTGGTGTCAATATTAGGAACATGGCGATAATTGGCTCACCCACCTTAAGTCAACTAATAAATTTGTAAAAGTTTTATAGCAAAACGAAATGTGAAGTTAATACTGTTTCACTGTATCAGTTAATCGACACCCTGAAGTGTAACATGTTTGTTTGTTTGTTTAACCTCGTACTATTCTACTTAATTAAGCATCCCCTAAGTCCAGGACTTGTGTGGGCTAGTAGTAGATGGAACCACCGGCTTACTTTGGAACCAGTTTTTATAGGGAGTATACGCTTCACTTATGCCTTAGGCCAAATTTCAATTATTAATTAACTGAAAAAGGCAAATCGGCGCCAGTGAGAATCGAACTCACGCTAGTTGTAGTAGACTTGTCATGTACAGACGCGGTAGACCACTACACCAATCCTCCCATTAACCAGTAACTATTTAAATAATTATTTTTTTTAGTAATTAAAATTAAAAATAAAACATCCCGATTTTTACGTAATAAATCGTAAAATATAACCGGGTCACGCTATATAATTATTTATTATCTTTTTCATAATTCTAATATTTAAGTGTACTGCCGGAAATTAGTTCGCACTGCATTTATAATAATTACTTTAATTACTTTTAAACAATTTGATAATAAAGTTTAAGGAACTAATTGAGGAAGAATAATAATTCTTCTCACCATTTATATTATAAATATACTCGTAATTATAATTATATACAACAAAAACATAAGGAACTTTTATAAAATCTTTAGTTTATATTGTTTAAGTTTTGTATTAATTAGCTTAATTTTCATATGGTTCACATACAATTACCTGGTAGTATTTCTAACTGTTTTATATTTAGTTTAACAATATATTATGAAGTAGGGCATAATTTATTGTTATAATTGAATACCATTTTCAGAACATTAATATTGTTTATTCGTTACGCGTAATTGTTAAATTAAAAATTAAATTAAAGTAGATCAAAAGATGTATTAAGTTTTACTTTAATTACAATTATATAATTATAATTATATAAATATAATTATCTGTATTAAATGAAAAATATCCGGCTCGAAGGACCAAATTACATAATGATAAAAATGATAATAATATGATAGTAAAAAAGTGTATATAATCCTGTCCAAAAGTCACCCCCTTTTAACTTTTAAAAACCAGTTGAGATATCGACTTCAAATTTGGAACACCTAAAAAAGAAAACCTAAACTATCTTTTGCCATATATTCAATATTTGTATTTTTTAAAATGTGGTCCCCCCATAACTTTTTTGTTTTTGAGGGGATTACTTTCAAAAACAATAGGGATCTTCCCCTCATAGAACTTGATTTTTCCTAAAAATTTCAATAAGATAGGATTATTCGTTCTTGAGTTATCGTGTCTACCAAAAACGTGACATTGGACAGACAGACGGACATTTGAAAAAATAAGTTGCTTATTTTTTAATGAAACAAATTTATATCCAAGAATTTTTTATCTAGGGCGATTTTTGATTATTAAATTCAAATAATTAATTTTTGACTAAATTTAATTTTATTAAACTGATTACATCAATGTTTATAGTTCTAAATTATATCAACCCATTATATA